>LGRX02028897.1:0-61548 GCA_001247695.2 Cymbomonas tetramitiformis | reverse complement strand
TCTTCTAGTGTGTTGCGACACCTCGCGCGCCGCACGAATCGAAGCGGTTCGCTCGCTACGCCCTGCTCCGTCAGCGCAACCATGCTCGGGCCACACCCCCTCCAATGCCCCCACCTACCACAGTCTACATCAACAACCTTTTGCACTAGAATTAGGGGTGTGCCGAGCCTTCATGTGGCAAGGCGCGGTAGTCCCACATCCCACCCGATGTCCTTCGTCATCCCCACCATGCATCTTGCCTTGGCCATCGAGCTACACGCCGCTACAGCACGCCAACTGCACCCTACCTGTCGTCCCACCAATTCTGGGGGGTGGACCGTCATAGAGATATCCTGCCCTAGCCCCCCTTCGAAATCGGCGGATCCATGGGGCTCCAAGCCACCCCCTCGGTCGAGTGACCCTTCAGGGCATGATTTGTGTTACATTGTTTTCGATGCACATGGCACCACGAGACCGAGTTTGGATTCATTGGCCATATCTCTATGACGGTCCGGTTTTTTCAGCCTTGCGACCCACGTACGCGTAAGACCCGAACCCTGAGAGCCGGCCTGCATTTCGAACCTCCCCACCCTGCCCCCCCGCCAACCACCCCAAACAGAAGTATTATTTCGCCACTCTTCTAGTGTGTTGGGACACCTCGCGCGCCGCACGAATCGAAGCGGTTCGCTCGCTACGCCCTGCTCCGTCAGCGCAACCATGCTCGGGCCACACCCCCTCCAATGCCCCCACCTACCACAGTCTACATCAACAACCTTTTGCACTAGAATTAGGGGTGTGCCGAGCCTCCATGTGGCAAGGCGCGGTAGTCCCACATCCCACCTGATGTCCTTCGTCATCCCCACCATGCATCTTGCCTTGGCCATCGAGCTACACGCCGCTACAGCACGCCAACTGCACCCTACCTGTCGTCCCACCAATTCTGGGGGTGGACCGTCATAGAGATATCCTGCCCTAGCCCCCCTTCGAAATCGGCGGATCCATGGGGCTCCAAGCCACCCCAGCGGTCGAGTGACCCTTCAGGGCATGATTTGTGTTACATTGTTTTCGATGCACATGGCACCACGAGACCGAGTTTGGATTCATTGGCCATATCTCTATGATGGTCCGGGTTTTTTCAGCCTTGCGACCCACGTACGCGTAAGACCCGAACCCTGAGAGCCGGCCTGCATTTCGAACCTCCCCACCCTGCCCCCCCGCCAACCACCCCAAACAAAAGTATTATTTCGCCACTCTTCTAGTGTGTTGGGACACCTCGCGCGCCGCACGAATCGAAGCGGTTCGCTCGCTACGCCCTGCTCCGTCAGCGCAACCATGCTCGGGCCACACCCCCTCCAATGCCCCCACCTACCACAGTCTACATCAACAACCTTTTGCACTAGAATTAGGGGTGTGCCGAGCCTCCATGTGGCAAGGCGCGGTAGTCCCACATCCCACCTGATGTCCTTCGTCATCCCCACCATGCATCTTGCCTTAGCCATCGAGCTACACGCCGCTACAGCACGCCAACTGCACCCTACCTGTCGTCCCACCAATTCTGGGGGGTGGACCGTCATAGAGATATCATGCCCTAGCCCCCCTTCGAAATCGGCGGATCCATGGGGCTCCAAGCCACCCCAGCGGTCGAGTGACCCTTCAGGGCATGTGTTACATTGTTGTCGATGCACATGGCACCACGAGACCGAGTTTGGATTCATTGGCCATATCTCTATGATGGTCCGGTTTTTTTCAGCCTTGCGACCCACGTACAGTACGCGTAAGACCCGAACCCTGAGAGCCGGCCTGCATTTCGAACCTCAGCGATAGTATTAAAACACTGATATACAGAATATTCTACCCTGTATGTGTTTCAAACTATCTATTAGGTTATGTTTGACCACGACGCACCACTGCAATTTCTGATGACACTCCGGATTTCAAATTAGCCGTCAAACGCGTTTCGAACTGGCAGTCACTAAAATTACTTGAGAATTGCCTTTTTCGTTTGAGCTAACACTCCGCAGGTCGGGCCGGCGTAAATTTTACCTTGCCCAAACCTTTTATGAATGGGAATTCTACTACGATTGCCCTCTCGGCTTTTCTTTCAACTTCAATGTCAAAACGCGTTGGTTAATTATCGCATGCTCTGCCGAAATTTAGGGGACGCCTTAGATTTTAGCTTCATTACGAGCATTTACCGCGGAAGCGCTGGCAATTATTTTTAAAAATTGACAAAACTTAAAGAAAATCTACATCTCCAACCCTACGAGAACGACTTGCGCAACATCGTCACCTCCACCAACTCCAACGGTCCGGAAGGTCTACCATGTCGTCGTTCACGCCAACTACAACTCCGGGATCCCAACCACCAACCGAAGGGCGTAATCCACATGCTCAACGACGTTTATTTACTTCACGTCAACCTCTTTCGCCATCTCCAACAATCGAAGAAGTCTCCATCACGACCAACGCCCTTCTTCAAGATGTTCATGCAATCACCGCCACTGTCGCTGAGCTCTCCACCACCGTCGCCTCGCTTGGATTAGCATTTCGGCGTTCATCTGCCCAATCCGACGAGATCTACGAGAATTACGTCACGAAGGAGGAACTCAACGACATCAACCAACTCAACGAGACCATCATCAACGACTTAATCAAAGTCCGAGACGAGTGCGTCAACGCCACCTTACTGGCTCGCACTGTGGCGAGTAGAACTACTTCATCTTCGACGCCATCTTCAGTCGTAATTACTTCGGACAAGATGTTTGACACCACCAAGGAATTGGAAACTATTCATCTTCGACGCCATTGGAACATCGAGATGGCCAAGCACTTCCTCCAACCAAGATCAAGCACATCATGGACGACAACACGAGCGCCTACAACACGCGCTCCACCACCCCTGACGTCACTCCACTTCTGATGCAGTTGAAGACCGCCTACTACGCCCTCACGGATATCCACGAGCGTCAACAACAACGAGAACTTCAATTGAACTTCCTCACCGCGGGCGGCGACATTGTCTTCAAGCGGTTCTGTGACGCCCTGACCCGTGTCCTCACCGCCACTCGACCTGGCCACGCCCCAACACTACTTAATCTTCAACGCCGACTGAAGGACGAAGCCTACGACGGTATCTCCAACGGTCTTCTGGCTCAACTTCTACTTGCGGCCACTTGTGGCAACACACAAATTGTGTTGTCACAAATTGTGAGGGACTCCCCGCAGGCTCAAGTGGACGGCAGGCTGCTTTTGCTGCACGTGCACTGCCGCCTGATCACCTACCCCCCCTCCCAGGACAACTCCTTCCTCACCAAGGCCAAAGCCCTTCGAATCTCTGAGTCCGAGGACCCCGCCGTGAAGCTCAACACCTTCACCACCCTCATTGGCAACCACAGGCAGCTCCACCCCGCCTTCTCTGGACAGCAGGAGCAGGAGGTCCTCATCGAGATCTTACGGGCCTCCCAGGACACGGCTGAGCACCTCTTCAACATCCCCCTGTACTTCGAGGTCATCCGTACCTACGACGAGGACAACCGCCTGACCGCCTCTGGCTACCCCGGTGGTCTTCAGAAGTTCATTGAGGCCATCGGGAAGGTATGGTACACCCAGGGCTCTGCCCACCATTCCCAGCTCCCTGGCTCTTCATCCCGCCCCCGAGCTGCCTCCATGACGGGGGAAGTCCGTGAGGGGGGGCGGGGCTCGGCTGACAAGTCCAAGCCGAAGGAGAAGCACCCTGGTGGGAGGGGCGGCAAGGGGGGCAAGGGGGGCAAGGACACGCACCCTCGGGCTACCACACCACCCCCATCCAGGCCCCGCTCACCACTACGGGGCGGCACCAGAGCTGACTTCTTCGAGCACGAGAAGGCCCTCTACAAGGCGGCCAAGCTCAAGCACGCCGGCTCCACCAACAAGGACTCCACCCCCTCTGGCACCTGGAATGGCCTGAAGTTCACCCCCTCCGACCCCAATGACAAGTCCATCGGTCACCCCTGCCGCTCCTGCAAGTTCAAGCACGGCAAGACCGTCACCCACTCCCTCGGCAGGTTCGGCTGTCCCTGCACACTGGCTGAGAAGGCCGACATGTGGGTAAAAGCCGGCCCCCCTCCATCCGTGAACCATGTCTCCGCCCCCCGTCCCTCCACACCCGCACCCCTGCCACCCCCCTTCTCCGACAGTGCATCAGCCGCACCGCATCCGAGCTGGCAGCCCTCCGGCAAGAGGTTGCACAGCTCAGAGCAGCCACCCCTCCGCCCCCACCGCTCTGAGCTGCACCATCCAGCTAAGGCAGTCAGCTTCCAGGCAGACCAGGAGTTTGATGAGACTGAGTGGCCCGCCCTCACCAGTAAGCCCTGGATCCCCCAGATCTCTGGCCCGTCACCTCACCCACCTCCCTCGGCTTCGGTCAACCACTTCTCCCCCAATCCCTTCAGCTCTCTCTCCCCCTCCGCCTCTCCACCCGACACCCAGTTCTCCTTCCCCCAGCTGGAGCCCCCCGCCCTCTTTGCCTTCAGGTACTTTGACACCGTCACGGCTACTGACTTGAGGGAGGACCCGGACCACGAGGACCCGGCTTGGGAGAAGACGAAGCGGCAGAGGAAGCGGGACAAGGAGAAGCAGAAGAAGGCCAGACAGCAGCAGCAGAAGCTTGACCGGCAGCACCAGGTAGCTGAGTCACTGGCTTCGGCCAACAGCACCGCCACCGCCCCAGTCTAGACAGACATCACCGTGGACTGCAACACCCAGTGCCCTGTACCTTACCTGACCGACCTCCTGACTGGCACCACCTCAGTGGCCTCCGACATCTCCGAGGACACTCTGGACACTGCCACCACCCCTCCCACCTCCACCACTCCCCTCCCACCACCATCATCACCTCTCGACTGCCACCAGCCTGAGCCTCAGGCCACTGGTATCCCCCCAGCCACCACAATTGCACCTGACACTGCATGCATCCATACTGCAGTGCCTGGGATGGGGATGCATTGGGAGGGCACGCATACAGATCTGGTTCACACTGCTGCCGTACACACCGCCGCACCACAGCCTGGCTGTAACACTCCCTCGGTCACACGCACCCTAGTAGCCATTGCCATGCACTGGTTCTCCTTCACGGTTGCTGTGCTTCTCACACTTCTGCACATAACACTGACATACACACTCTATATGTCACCTCGGCCGGCTACCGCCTTCTCACAGCCGGCCTCTGCCAGTGCTTCGGCATCGGCCAATGCCTCCACACAGCCAGCCTCCGGTGGTGCCACGGCAACGGCTACTGCCTCACCTCAGCCGACCTCCGGCGGTGCCACGGCACCGGCTACTGCCTCCACACAGCCAGCCTCCGGTGGTGCCACGGCACCGGCTACTGCCTCACCTCAGCCGGCCCCCGGTGGTGCCACGGCACCGGCCACTGCCTCACCTCAGCCGACCTCCAGTGGCCTTGCCGCACCAGCTACTGCCTCTCCACAGGCGGCCTCCGCCAGTGCTACGGCACCGGCCAACCACACGCCACATTTGCCCTCCGGTGGTGTCACCGCAGCTCCCACCACACTCTGTGAGCCAGCAGCCGCCTCCACACCGCCCCTGGGACACAGTGCCGATGAGGCCCTTGTGGGCACGCCCACCGATCACACCGTCTATACTGACGGTGCAACCGCCGCTGACACCCTTACATCTCTCAGCACAGCTCTCGAGGCCGACACTACAGTGGCCTCCGAGCAACCGCCTACACCCGGAGCCCCTGACAGCTCCCCAGCCCCCTTGGATTATACACCATACCCCGGGCTTGAGAGTATTGGCCGGTGGGCCGATGTCTCCGACTCAGACTGCGAGTCAGACACCGAGGGCTATCCGCCCCAACACACACCTCCTCCTCCAGTATCCGACACTGACGGTACGGTGCCTGCTCAGCCCACTGCCGATAGGGCAACTACACGGGCTACAGCGGGCACCCTGCCTGCATTGGTGGACACTGACCGGCTGGCTGCTACCTCAGACACACACATGCAACCCCCGGTCCCGTCCACAGTGCAGGCCTGTGCCGTCACACCGGATTTCCACTTCCCTCCTATCCCTGAATCTCAGGAGGACACCTCGGAGACCACTACTAAGTGGAAGCAGTTCATGGCAGACACCTCGATCCGCACTGACACACCTCGGCCACGGCCAAACAGCTCACACTCCCCAGAGCACTCTCAGTGGGATTTCTCAGTTATGCCATCTCCCTCCTTCCATCAGCTTAATCAGTTCCTTGAGAACTACAGCCTAACACACCCCTCATATTGCCCCGAAGACCCTGAGGAGGATTGGGCCCAGTTTAAGGTCTTTGATGACCACCATTTGGGCCCCAGAGATCAGCATTGAGGTCTACGAACCTGCGGTTGCAGCGCCGTGGGGAGAGACCTCAGCTGCACCGACGGTGCCCCGCACTGTCACCACGGCACACCGGTGTTCCTCCCTCTGCTTGGGAAAGGCCGCCGTGCCTCCAACACGCACGGACACCTCCTTGTAGATTCAGGAGCCTCACATCTCCTCCTGAATAACAGAGAGCTCTTCACTGAGTTGTCCCCGTGCACCTCCAGCATGACCACAGCCTCGGATCAGCATTACAGGCCTCACAGTGTCGGCACAGCCTCCATTGATTTCCAGTACACCGACGGCACTTGGGTCACACTCCCATTTCTCCAAGCCTTCTATGATCCAAATGCCCCAAACCTCCTCTCAGTCCGCCAGATGCTCAGACACGGGGCCCGCTCCCCTGACTTCATCGACCTCACATGTCACCACGGTGCTTCTCTCTTTGACCTCTATGACACTGGCAGAGACTATGTTGTACACCCCAGCAGCTGGCGAGCCACCCCATCTGCCCACTCCATAGCACAGAGGAGACCCCTCCTGCAGCCTGCCCCTTCAGAGCTTGCAGAGAAGGGCACAGTCGACTGGATGGTTGCTAGGTCCGCCTATAGACAGTTTGCTCAGCACAGTCCATACGGCTATTGTGACACAGACCTCTACACAGACGGCATCCCCTACCCACGGGGTAACACACAGTGCCAGCATTACTACTCCCTCGAGGACCCTGCTGAGGACCATGTCTGGTGCGGGCGCTCTTTCTGGGCCAACCCGCCCTTCATCAACTCCATCATCCAAAGGATGTTGATGAAGATGCTAGAGGACTTCTGGTTAGACCCTAATAATAACACCTCATACACGGTGTGTCTCCGGAAGTCACCATCTGCAGCCTGGTGGCCACTCACCTATCACTTTCAGGAGATAGCCACCATCCCAGCAGGCACACCCGGCTTCTTCTCCCGCCCTCGCGCTGGTACCTACTCCCCCCAGGACCTCACAGATGCAGGAGAGGAGGGCGGTGCTGACCGTGTCTTCATCCAGGGGGCTCCGTTCGACACCATCATCCTTTTCAAGGATGCCACCACAGTCCCCAGGATTGACCCTCATCAGTACCTCCATGCCTGTCTGGGCCACTACTCACACCAGTACATTGCTCACCTCTTCTCACAGGGGCTTCAGTTTGCAGTACCCAGGCGACACCTCTCCATGAAGACACTCAGGACTATCCTGTTAGGCTGCGGGTGTGCTCATTGCAACACCTGGAATGCCAAACGCCCAGGACCCTTTAATGTATTTGACAGAGCCAACCGCAGACCACCTCCGGCTTTGCCAGCCAACCACCGGCCTGTCAAATGGGAACAGTCCAAGCCATTCCAGCACATATTTGCTGACATTTGGGGCCCATGCAAACCCCCTGGCTATGACGAGTCTGTCTTCATCAGTGCCTTTAAGTGCCCCGTCACTAAAAAGGCCTTCGGATTTGCCTCGCCTTCTAAGGGAGGCCAACACTTCCACCTCCAGTCTGTCCTTGATGACATTCAGTCCCACGGCTTCACACCAGAGACCATCACTTTCCACACAGACTGTGCCACAGAGTACGCATCGGAGGAGATGAAGACACTGCTCCGACAGTACCGCATGCGTCACGAGACCGGTCCGCCATACATGCACGAGTTCCAGGCTCAGATTGAGGTGCTCTGGAGAGACATGCAGAAGATCATGAACAGCACCATGCGCACATATGATGCCCCGCTGTACACATGGCCTCTTGCTGCACTCCATGCCATTAACACAGTCCTCAATGTTATGCCTAACAAGCACATTGGAATGGACACACCTCATCTCAGATACACCGGCCGTCACTTCGACTACACCGAGCTCCGGCCCTTCTGGTCCGAGTGCAATGTCTGGCAGGACCCCGCACAGCGCTCTAAGGCAGGAGCTAAAGCTGACACTTCGGCTAAGCTACAGCCTAAGAGCAAGCCATACCGCTATGTCGGGAATCTCACACCAGGCAACTATCTATGCCTTGATACAGTGAAAGGAAAACTCAAGGCTCTCTCTAGGCCTACGTTTGTCACTGACCCTGCTCTCATGGCTAAGACACTTGCCAACACGCACAACACTCTGGTTGATCCCGCCTCCACAGCTATCTTCACAAAGAAGCTGTACCCCATCCGACGCCCCACAGCCCTCTCCTCCCCCGACATCCTCGAGCTTGCATGCAGCACCCACGAGTCAGAGACCTTTGCCTATGTCAAGGTCCAGTGTGCTAAACTCAGACATCCAGTCTGGGTAAAGCTCATACACTATCTTCAGCTGGCCAAGAGCCACTATGCCACTCTCATCAGCTTTCTCAAGCACAGACACAAACATGGGGCACCTAATGTCTTTTACCCGTGTTTTGCTATGTGCTCGGCTAAGCCAGCTGACCGACAGAAGTATCACCCTGCAGTCATCGTGTCTGTAGACCATAAGCCTCAGGTCCAGCACAGATACCAGGTGTACTTCGACTCTGCTGACTCACACTCCACCCAGTATGCAGACACCGATGCTGTCATCATCTCCCCAGACCAGAAGGCCATGCTCCTTGCCCTCAGAGACGCAGACTCAGACCCCGCAGACTTCCCGAGTGATGCCTTCATGGACGAGCCAGACCCTGCTACATACAGACAGGCTCGGCTCAGCCCTAATTGGAGACAGTGGCACAAAGCCATTCAGTCAGAGATTGACGGCACTTCAGCCAGACAGGGCCGATCCAGTCACCGCCTTCCCCCAGGCTCCACCGTCCTCCCCAGTAAGTTTGTCTTTAAGCTCAAGAAGCTGACAGACGGCTCCCTTGACAAGTTCAAGGCCAGATGCACCACCAGAGGAGACATGGACCGCACCTTCTATGAGGAGGCGGAGACCTTTGCCCCTACACCTCAGCTCACCACCTTCAGACTCCTACTAGCGCTCTGCCTGACACACAGACTCATGCCATACCACTATGATGTCTCTCAGGCTTTCCTCCAGGCTCTAATACCTGAGGATGAGCGGTACTATGTCAGGTTTCCGAAGGGGTACGTCCATCCCCTAGGATATGTAGGTGCCTATATGAAGAAGGCACTCTACGGACATCGGACCTCAGGCAGACTTTGGTCAGAGACCGCACACAGGTTCATGACAGACCGCTACCCTACACTCAGCAGGTCCACATATGACGAGTGCCTGTACATCGGCTGGATTGACGGTCAGCTCTTCATAGTCCTCATCTACGTTGATGACTTCATTGTGGCTTGTGCCGATGAGCGGTCCAGAGCCCGGTTTCACACTGACATCATGTCCACATTCCAGGCCACCTACTCTGGTGTCCTCAACCAGTTCCTCCAGCTCAAGGTTGATGTCCAGACTGAGACACTTCCTACAGGAGAGTCATACCCGACCAGGATTGAGCTTTCACACGAGCGGAGCATCACAGATCTGTGTGCTAAGTTCAGCATAGACACGGATAAGCAGCCACCTCGATCACCGATGACAGAGGGTCTCTCCCTCCCCATTCCCCCACCTGATGATGCCATTGACAGGTCCATTGAGACACCCCTCAGATCCTTGATCTACTCTCTGCTCTGGTTAGCCAGGACAGTCAGACCCGACATATACTACCACGTCACGTATCTGGCTCAGTTCTGCCACCAGCCCACAGTTGAGGCCCTCACCGCTGCCAAGCGGATCCTTCACTATGCCTATTCCACCAGAGACTACACACTTGCTATGGCTATTGACTCTACAGCACCCCAGCTCACAGCGTTCTGTGACTCAGACCATGCAGGAGACACTGCCACACGGAACTCAGTTTCCGGCTACTGTCTCTACTTTCACGGTATGCTCATTGACTGGTGGTCAAAGAAGCAGAAGTCATGCACTGCCCTTCACTCTACAGAGGCAGAGTATGTCGCCATGTCAGAAGCCTGCACCTCCGCCCTGGCCATCTACAACACACTGACAGAGTTCTTTCCCTCAGCTGAGCCCATCACCATCAATGTAGATAACTCAGCAGTTCAGACTTTGGTCACTCAGCGGGCACTCTCTACTACCGGTAAGCTCAAACACATTGCGGTTCGGTACCACGCGGTTAGGAACTGGTGTCAGGGGCCCCTCAGGAAGTTTACCCCGGTCTGGATTCCGACCGATGACAATCAGACTGACATTTTCACTAAAGCCCTTCCTACCACCAAACACGGGGTTCCCATTATCGACAAGTTCACTGCCCGCCTCTTGGATATTAAGGACCGGGGTGTTAAGCTGAAGGAGAAGCTACGAGCAGCTGAAGCACAGAAGCTACATGCCCAGCAGCAGCAACTACTACAACAACAACGACAGGACGAGATTGTCTTAGCATCACTGCAGCGGCAGAACTTGATAGGGTGACCCGAGGCGAGGGAAGGTGGGCCTCTGCGAGCATGTCTATTTCTAAAGACCCGGAGGCACCAGTAGGACCAGTTCTTGCCAATGCAAATGCCTGATCTATGCTTGCTCCGTCTTCGAGTATATTGATATATTGCTTGTCTTACATTACCATGCCACTGCCACACACATCCACAGAATGTGGTGGTGTCACGGGGGACTAGATATATAGTACTGCCCCCTGTATGACATTCCTCGATGCATGTGACAGATGACTGCATTATTCGGCTCGAGACCGCGAGTCACAGCGACAGAGACCGCGAGTCACAGCGATAGTGACCGCGAGCCACGTGTTAGAGTACTCGAGCATTACCGTAGCCGTACTCGTACAGCTTTACACAGCGCACGTAGCATAAGCTATTTAGACTCTCTTACTCTCATATGTTATATCTTTTACAGACATATTATCACCGTTTCAGCCTCATATTTTTGCGTACAGCGATAGTATTAAAACACTGATATACAGAATATTCTACCATGTATGTGTTTCAAACTATCTATTAAACTGGAAATAAACCCTGAGTTAAGGGTTTCGGGATCAGACCGGTAAAAGTCAGTTTTATAAAAGAGAGATACACATAAATACTAACGGGAGTTCCCGACTACTGGTGACGGTCACCCAGCCTACTTTAGGAAGTGACAAGTGACAGATTAAACTGTCGGTGTGTCACATCCAGCACACCACCTAGGGTGGTGACCGGAGCTAGTAGTGAAATGAAGCAAACAAACTCCCTACTTAACTTCATGAGGAAACTGTAGCACACCTGGGGGCCTGTACTCTTGGTCAGGGCGGTCCCAGTTCACAGCAAGGTTGACAGATACTGCTGTTAATTGCTAAAACCCTAACCACAACTCAAATTTAGAGAGCTCCTCTGCACATCTAGGAGGCTAAGCAATAGCTAATCTCTAGGCAGGCACGGTGTGACCAATCTCAGCCACTAGAGGTCTGCGGGACTGGCGGTCCGGCCCGGAGCAGCGTGAGGGTGAAGTGGTTGCCGGCCTCTGGGGCCGGTGGTAAATCATTCGTAGAAGAAATTCCTGAATCCTCGATCACAGCCGCATGATCACCAGAGTTCGGCTCCTCGTCGTCGGACGAGTACGGTGGTGGCGGGTAAGGTGGTGACGGCGGAACCATATCAGGGTCGGGGTCATATAGCCATGGCGGCCGCGGGACATTGCGGAGAGTGTGGAATCCCTGCCGCAGCTCCCGATACCGCGTCTGTCGATGTGGCGGAATAGCAGCCGTGCTCGCACCACTCAACGCGTCGCCAAGATCGTTACGAAGCATTGCAGTCGGCGAAGTTCCCGTAGTTGGGACCGCCGAGGCAGTCAACGTAGCACCACCGACCGGTGGGGCCGTGCATGTGCGCGCATCGGCACCACCGACACCGGCAACGGCGTGCGGCGCGGCGGTGGCACAAATCACAAAGAGCGCACACACCAAGAAGGAAGTGAGAGGAGACCTTCCGAACCTCGGAATGCCGTTCCCACAGCCGTACCGTGGCCGCGGCAGTGCCACCGAGGCAACCCCGTCGTCATCGTCGCCCGTGGCGTAGGCCGCGGGCTCGTAGTTCATCACGCGCTCCGGCTCCTCAACCGCGGAGAGCAAATTCATGTTCTGGTCCGGCTCGTCGGGCGCCCCCAATGCAACCCCCGTGCTCTCAATGAAATCGGCAAACGTGCGGGTGACGGGAGGGCAGAAGGGGTTCGGCGGACCGGTCCATTCCTCCTCGGATCCAACCGACGCGGGCGGGGAGTGTGCATGCGGCTCCGACACCACCGGCTAGTCGGCAGTGAAGGTGTTGACGGTGAATGTCGAAGCCCCAGCCGTGCGTGCCATCTCAGAGAACTCGGCGACGGCGGACACGAGGGCCTCACCGTCCTCCTCGCAGAAAGAGCATGCGGAAAGATCGGTGAAGACCTCCGGCTTCCCGCCCGCAAGCACGCAAAGGGCGTCGAACTCCACGGGGTCGTCGCGGTCGATGGCGTGTTGGAACTTCGCGGCTAGCACGGAGTTCTCGGCCTCCTCAGCGAAGGCGTAGGCCGAGAGCCCGGTCCTGCCCCCGTTCGGGCAGTCCCGATGCCAATGCCGCGCCTTCCCCTTAGCGCACACCTGATTCTGGCAGTACGGGACGGTCGCACCGGTGTCGCGATGGAAGGCCACCTTCTTGGAGACGGATTGAGACCAATTTCCCTCCTTGGGGAGGGGCGAGGCCGCGAAGCGGGTCTTGATGCGGCGGTCCGGCTTGTCTGCGCGAGGAGTAAATCCCCGCGGAGACGGTTCGGACCCGGCGGTGACGAGGAAGGCGGCCAATTGTCGCTTTAAGTCGAGGACCATCGTCCGCAAGTCCGCGATCTCACCCGTCGCGCCCGAATCACCG
Source organism: Cymbomonas tetramitiformis (assembly GCA_001247695.2). Classification (NCBI taxonomy): domain Eukaryota; kingdom Viridiplantae; phylum Chlorophyta; class Pyramimonadophyceae; order Pyramimonadales; family Pyramimonadaceae; genus Cymbomonas; species Cymbomonas tetramitiformis. Next base: position 48,394 of record LGRX02028897.1, on the reverse strand, counting down.
ATGTCCTTCTCCATGAAATGCGTGCCGTGGGAGTACCGGTGCGCGGATGCGGTGGCGGTGCCCGCCCGCACGTGCTCGCCGTAGCACTCACGTACCCATTGCTGGATAGTGAGGAGGTCGTGGGCGGCCCGTTGGTCGTGAAGGAGCAAGCGGGACACCACCGGCTGGTAGAAGGTGGCGTCGAGGGCTTTGATGAAAAGGGACTTCACGTCCTCGTCCATGAGGGTTGCCCTTGCCCTCGCTGCCTTGAGCGCGGCGTTGAAGTCCTCGATCGGGCCATGCGGGTCCACGCCCGCAGAGATGCGGACGCCCAACATGTCCGCTTGCCCCTGGAAGGGGTCACCAACAGGGATCATGCGACGAGCGAACTCGAGTAGAACACGCTTACCGTCCCCTGAAAAGCTGGCGTGGGACGAGTCCATCCAGTCCGCTGCCGGCGAGGAGGGGTCCACCAGCAGCTCGAGTGTGGAGAACAATAAATTGTTGGCCTCCACTCGGACCGCCAAAGTAGCGTCGTCCAGCGTGAAGAGCGGAGCGAAACCGATGTCCTCAGTGACGAATGCCGTGTGCAGCGCAGAGACCATTCTCGTGAAGAGGGCCGCCGCGTGGGATTCCGCACCGGAAAATCTCCCAACCTTGCCCTCGAACAACTTGCGTTGAACGTGCTTGGAGATCTTCATGTCGAAATGCTCCCGCTGCAAAGTTCGTACCGACGCCAAAAATGTAGCCCCCGCCGAATTAGCGGGCGGCTGTACTGCTGGCGGAGTCGCGGCTGTGTTGGCTTGCCTGGCAGCAACGGAATCAAAAATCGTGCTTAATGTGCGGCGGCGACTCGCTATGCTAGCCGTGGATCTCGTAGAAGCGACCATGATGAAGAAGACTACAGGGTTGGAGTGAGGCAAGAAGACGTGAAAAAATGCGGAAGTCTTGGGCGGCCAAGAAATGTGGCGGGTCGTCGATACGGCTGCCGTGAGAGAGCAGGAATTCCGAGAAGTCGTGTGGTAGATGGCGGCCGATACGAAACGGTGTGGTGACCAACCAGAATACGTAAACCAATCCAACGTTAAGTCCCGTAGAAAAATGTCCTCAAAGGCCTACAGCTCGCCGTAAATCAACCCACAAAACTTAGGCCATACCCGCGACTGCCGGCACTCCCACGCGCGGAGCGCCTCACTCCATCCCAAGCGTCCGGCTTTAGCCAATCATCTCGGCGGTGTCGCAGTGGCTAAATAAAGCGTAAGTGGGGCCAAACCTGTCAGATATATAGTTCGGAGTGAATATATCGGATAACTGGAAATAAACCCTGAGTTAAGGGTTTCGGGATCAGACCGGTAAAAGTCAGTTTTATAAAAGAGAGATACACATAAATACTAACGGGAGTTCCCGACTACTGGTGACGGTCACCCAGCCTACTTTAGGAAGTGACAAGTGACAGATTAAACTGTCGGTGTGTCACATCCAGCACTTTATTTCGGCAACCCTCTAGCATCTTGGGATACTTTACACGCCGCTTGAATCGAAGTGATTCGGCCTATGCGGCCAGATTAGTCACCTCAACCAATCAGCCCCAGCCCCCCCCTACACGGGGCCACTTTCGACAACCTTATATAACACCATTTTGCACTAAAACTAGGGCGGCACCGCAGGGCAAGCCTGTTGGAAACAGCACAACAGCCACGGGGAGAACGCTCCCGGCGAGATAGAACGAACTCAAGAATCGATAACATACGGGAATAAATACTTAGACTGACACAAGCAAAGTCACCGAAGATGACACACCGGATATGCCGGACACGTGACAGTACGAACATGTCATTGTGCCAATTCCAGCACACCACCTCATCTGAGGTGAATCTACAGCTTGTGAAAGTCACCACCCTAGCTACTAGAGTTCACATCTAATGAGAATGTTAAGTCTAGTGGCTAGCAGATCACAAGTGTAAGGAATGAAAAGAGTACGGCAAGATTAATCACAGGTAGGTTGCTCATCTCACGCGGCATACCAATCTAAGCCTAATTCCTGCCGGCTAGTGGTCAGCAGCCGTAACGTCAGTGCCGCCTGTCTGCTCATGGGCTAAGATGTAAAATTGATCGGAGCTGCCTGTCGGCTTAGCTGTGGACGATGGATTGCGAACTTATAAAAAGAGGTCTTAACTGCCTGAAAAGCCCGGCTTACGAAGTTGTCCAGCTGTCCGCGCAAGTGGTCATCACTCACTCAACAAAACCCATCGGAGAGTAGGAATCCCATCTCAGCTAGTGGTCGTCACACTAAACAAAAGCTCTGCTTGTCCGTTTAGAAATTTAAGTCCTATGCTGTTATGGCATTTGGAGTTTCTACGGCATGGTCGGCTAGACCGTTGCTTCTTGGTGCATATGAAAGCCATACGTGTTCGTGCTTGCAACCAAGTTCTTCTTGGCATCGTTAGGCACATTTTGAGCTATCGAATGCCTTGATAGGGGGTGTCTAAGGGGTCCGAATGGGCGTTTGTGGGGGGTAAATCGGTCGATTTGACACGCGGAAACGCCGGAGATTCCAGCATGGGAGTTAAGAAGACCCAGAAGAATAACCACAGGAAGAATTGCTGGAATAGTCACACCGCCTGATTATGTGACCCTTCCCGTAGTAGTGTTTGTGACTGTCACCCGAACCAGAACCCTAACTGTTTATGCCCATATAACGGGTTAACTTATAAACTTTATTACATTCTGAGATGAAAACTATCACTGAGTGAATATATCCCGGGTCTTAGGGGTATATCCAACAGGTTTGGACCCACGCATTTTTTTGACACTGCGAATTTTAGCCATGTCTGGCTAAACAACGACGCTTGAGATGGAGTGAGGGGCTCCACTAGGGGCGCGGCGGAGCAGTATGGCCTAGCTGATGTCTGGTTGATTGGATTTACGGGAAGCTTGTGCACGAGTCGGACTTCATTTTCCTCACTACGCGTTGGCTGACGTTGGAAATTTTGGTCGGATCCGACACCACTTTCCTTGGCCGCGTCACTCTGCATCCACATGCACGTGGGGAGTTTTTTACGCCACAGCTTTCCCTTGCTTTCCTCGACAGCCGCGTTACGACTTTTGGCCGCCGCTCCTTCCGCACCTCGTCCCATTTTCCCTCACTTCGTCTCTACAGTCTCTTTTATCATGGTTGCGACTAGATTGACTTCGAGTATGGTGGCACGCCGACGTTCTCTAGCGACGATTTTCGACTCGGCTGCCGCTCGCAATTCCGTGACACCGGCTACGCCGGCACCTGCTGGTGTTCCCGCTGCGAACTCCGCCCAGGCAGTTTTCTTCAGAGTATATTGCTTACCGTGGCGGGCCGGCCCGGGGCCGTAGCTCACCACTCCGGGCCGCATGCGGGCCGATGGATTATATGGATGCGGGCCGTGACGTTTGATATGAAAATACCAAAATTTATGCAAAATTATGCGATTTTTACAATATCACCATACTTAAAATTAAATTTTCGCGCCTGCGGCGGGCAATTTTGGAGACTGGCCGTATTGGCCGAAAGCGGGCCAGCGGATTTGCTGATTGCGGGCCGTAAAGAAAAAATAAGCAATACACACTGGTTTTCTTGGCGGGAGTTCGCTCACTGACCCGTGAGCGCTTCGACGAGAGCGTAGCGAAGCACGTCATCCGGAAATGTTTCCGTGAGAAACATGAGAGATTCAACGGCACTGAGTCCAACGCGCAGGTGCTCCTCGCGAAGCTGGTGCCTGCCCTCCACGAGGCATTCGAGGCGCAGGACGTTTTATTTGCGCCGCTTTTCGACTTGGAGGACTCCACGTTGGCCGTCCGCTCCGAGGCCAACAAATTGCTATTTTCAACTCTCGAGCTCATCGTGTGTCCCGCCTCTCCGGCGGGGGACTGGCTCGAGGCGTCGGCCGCGTTGCACCCGCTGGATGGCAAGCGGGTCTTGTTGGAGTTCGCACGTCGTCTGCTGGACTCCGGTGCACCCTTTCAGGGTACATCGGACCTCCTTGGCGTCCGCTTCAAGGCCCACACCGACCCGTCGGAGTCCGTCACGGACTTCAACGCGGCCTTGCGGTCCGCAAGGAGGAGGAACACCTTGGACGATGACGAGGTGAAGGAGCTCTTTATTACGGCGCTGGATCCTGTGTTCTACGCGCCGGTGGTGTCGAGGCTCTTCACGCACCAGCAGCGGGCGGCCGTCGACCTCTTGACCATGCAGCAATGGGTGATCGAGTGCTACGCCCGACACGTCCAGGCCGGTACGCACACTACCACCCTGTATGTCCGCAGCGGCCGTGGCCACCGACGGTGACAGCTTGCAGCTGTCCGACCTCACGGCCATCATCCTCGACGTGAAGCGGCAGATGAAGATCTTGACGGACAAGGTCAACGGCAAGGGATTTACCCCGAGAGCGGACAAGAACAAAATCGGCAACGGGGGTGGCGGCTCCGGTGTACGGTTTGCGGCTGGTGACCTCCCGGCTGGGGGGAACTGGTCGCAGTCGCATGGGAAGAAGCGCGTTGCCTTTCACAAAGGCAGCGGCGACTTCGTCCCGTTTTGCGGCAATTCTACATGCAAGAAGGACGACGCGCGCCACTGACACCCGCGACTGTCCAAATGGCGGCAAGCACGGCGCTGGGGGAAGCTTCCACAGCTTCTCCCTCGGTGACATCGAGAACGACTAGCACCACAACGGCCCTCCCATATTGGGGGAGGAACGCATTCGGCCAGGGGAACGGAAGGGCAGTACCCTAGGAATAACTCCGTCACGCAGGGGATATTCAAAGAAGATGGAAAACTGAATATGTACCAAGTGGACTTGGCTTTTGAGGAGCTGGAAGAAAACCCCCCGGGGTCAACGACCATACAGGAGGTACTGAGACTACTTAAGGAAAATGACGGGAACTTCCTGGAAATGATAAGGAAGAAGAAAGTTGCCAAAGGGGGCGGCACTCAGGTACCCGTAATAGGGAACGGACACTGGTTGTTACTAATGATAGGAGTCTGCGACAAGGGGGATAACCGCACGCTGCAGGCCTATGTGTATGATTCTATGGGCGCAGAAAAGCAGACGCGAAGGAAAACTGCCCTGAAGCAAATGGGAATGACGGAAGAGCTGCAAACAGCAATAAGCGGATGGGTGAAGGATAACTGTCTATTCTACTAATTTTTGGGCGGGCTAACAATACCTAAGAGCGATATTCGAGCACTCCAATATCCACAATAATTCGAGATATCGCATAAAACCCATGCTTGGCAATGTTGACTGTAGTTAGTTTTGTGTGTGGAAACTTTAATTTCTGCTACTTGGATGGGTATACCGGGCTGGAATGGCGTTCAAAGTTAGGGCGGGTTGGCCCGAAAATTACGGCGGGTTAACCCCTAACTTCGTTTATTGTTGCTCCGCGTAGGCTACGTGGTGGTCCCAAGGCACTAAGTGACAATATTTGAAGGAAGTTTTATGTTTTGTGACCTTAAGTTTCGATCTAGAGCACTTCCCTATCCGTATAGACCAATCCTCAGCCCAACATGTCTGGCGTTCTGCCAACTTTTTGGGGGTAATTTTGAAGGTTGATAAACGCCTGTTGTTCCTACTTTTTGCCCGAAGTCGATTACCAATCCTCAGACCAAAGTGTCTGGAGTTCTGCCAACTTTTTTTGGGTAATTTTGAGGGTTGATAAACGCCTGTTGTTCCTACTTTTTGCCCGGAGTCAATTACGCGCGCGATATCGTAGAAATGCCTAGGTATTGGTAACCCGCCGTAACAATGTGTTACGGCGGGTTAACCCGCCTTTCGCAGAATAGACATAACAAGGAAGTAATGGGATGTCAGGAGTCCCGGGCCACGCTGATGTATGACAAGCACCAATATGATGCATACAACTGTGGCGTTTGGGTAATATACATTACAGAACTGTGGCAGCAATGGTTACGGGAACGAAACGGAACATGGGTACAGCAGGTGTACACAAACACGCTCCAGACCAGTCGATGCGCCATGCTGCACACTGCGGAAATAGCAAAAAGGTGCAGGGACAAATTCAGACCAAAGATAAGGGCGGCCATTATGAGGGAAAATGCACTGCACACAGAACAGGACACCAAAGAAGTCGAGGTGGTCAGGGAAGTTGAAGCGAAAAAGACGGGGGTGCAAAACGAGCAAGCTCAAGGTACGTGTGCGGCGGATGCCTTCATGAGGGAAATGGCACGGGACTACACAAGGGAGCGAGTGGAGAATACAATGCGACAACAAGGGGTCGGTATTCAGATACTAATGGAGGTCGGGGAAGCCCTCCAAGCACCAATAGAAGATAATGACACCCTCATAAGAGAAACGATGGAAAAGCTGAGAACAGACGCGGCCGCACCCAAATAGCAATTAGAGACAAAGAAAAATGGGGAATGATGATGCTCACAGTAACAAACCAAAATATACAGGCGCATGTGTGGTTACCAACCGGAGGGATAAGAAAACAAAATGAACTACTAACGGCGGTAGATGCATGGGTCCAAATGCGAGAAATTTGCGACTGGCAAAACGGGACTTACAGTGGACTGATAACGCATGGCACACCTTCGGAATGGGAAACCTACAGCCAAGGGGAACAGGCAACACGAGTGGCGGGAAGCTGGACATATTGGCATGTTGATGGTAAACCAGAGCACTTTAAGCTGGGGGTTAGAAATGCGGCACAGGCACAGGGGAAGGCTCGACAGACGGAGCGCTGGTAACGAGACAAACAACCACGCCGCCTGCAAACAACACGGAAAGCGATGACGAACAGATGGATGACAACACGGCACCCACCAAGGAGCAACAGGGCATAGGCAAGGCAACAGAAGAAGCGGACATATGCTCTACGGAAAGACTAGTCCAGACCACTATACAGTTCCGGACGGAAAGTGCCGAACAAGCAAGCGACAGACTAGAGGAAGAGAGAAGAACGGCAGCAAGAAGAAAGTTGCGACCTCCCGCAAACACCCAAAAAAAACCAGCCAGCTAATACACCAACAAAAACGGACAAAGGGGACAATGAAGAAGCCAAAGGGTCTCCAGAAGCATTAAGACAATGGGGAGGGGGGCATGCCGAAGACAGCGAACTTAAACCCCGAGGAGATAGGAGGCGAGCAACCACACACCATAAATTTCCTAACATGGAACATACAGGGTGCAAGGCATTCGCTGTACGAGCTGGAGGAACAAATGAAGAGATGGGAGATTGACATAGCAATAATTACAGAAACCAAAACCGCGAATGAGGAAATAAGAAGACACTTTAGAAACAGGAAGCAGTCCAATGTGTGCACCAGTGTGCCGAGAGGAGAAGGGGAGGCAGGCGAGGATAACCACACGGCAGGCCTCGCCGTCATACTCACAGGGGAGTATGCCAAACCACACAACTACACCGAAGTAAAGGTACCGCACCTACAAGGCGTACTCACACATACGTTGCTTCATTTTCCGGGGGAAAAGTACCTACACTTGATAGGGGTGTACTACCCGGTTGAGGGGAAGGAAGCGGGAGCGGAGACACGAAAAGGGGAATTTGACAGAGAGTCAGCCAGAAGTGGCATACAGGAGTATGTGCGAATGGTGACCTCCGCCAGTGAGAAGGCCACAGGGCAGACAGTGCTAGTATGCGGGGACCTAAATGCTACGACGGGGAACCCAAGGAACAGCAGGGACAGGGACTGGAACAAAGTACTCGACGCAACAGGCCTACAAGACGTGGAGGGAACCAGGGAAACAACCCTGACATGGCACAGACAGAGAAACATAGATAGAATGCTGGCAAGCAAAGCAGAGGTGAGACACTACAAACAGCCAACCGAAGGTGAACTCACCGAGCTGCATACAAGTGACCATAAAATGGTCTGCACGACACAACTGGACCTGAAGGCCTGGGGGACTCGCCGCCCGACAGCACAAAAACAACAAAACGCAAAAGCAGGCAGGCTGCGACTTCCACTGACGGAAGCGGAGGGAACCACCCTCAGGCAAGCTCTGGACACCGCATACACAAGGGAACTGCAAGATGAAATGCAGGAAGCAATAAACCTAATAAAACAGGAGCCACCACAAAACACAAGAGAAGAGCGATAGACTACGCGGGCGAAGTGGTGGCAAAAATACTGGGGGTAGCAAGGGATGAGGCGATGCTAAACACCAACCTGCCGAAACAGGCGGCGCCACCGAAACAGCAACATGGGCTACACCTGCCAAAAACCCTCCGCAAGGAGAGGGACGGCCACCTGAGGGAGCGGAACAGATGCCGCGAGAACATAGAACTATGGAGGAAGGGCATAGAAACACGGGAGGGCGCGACTGAGGAAGTGCGAACGAAGAATTTTGACGACAGAACAGAGGAAATGAGAGAATAAGAACGATGGGAGAGGGAACAGAAGAAACTGGCAGCAAAGGAAGCAAGGAGGTGCATTAAGGAGCATGAGACAAACCGAAAGCAGAAAACGAGACTGAAAATGAGAGAAAGATACTGGGGCAACATAAAGCACTACCACAAAATTATATACAAAAAAGAAATAGAAAATGGGGCAGCACCAGCGGCGACAATACAAGCAGTGGAGACAATGCACGGGGAGCTAGTGGTAGGACACCAGAAGGTAGCACATGCAATGGGTGAACACATTGCGTGGTCGGCACCATACAAAATGCGAGAACCGGAGAAAGGGCTCAAAGATATACCACCCTGGCTGGACGAGAGATGCAAGAATTACACGAAGGAAAATAAATGTACGAGGCCAGACCAGACAAAAGTAAACCTAAGGGTAGACAAGGAAGCCTACCGGCAAGCTGTAAAGAAAATGAAAACCAACAAAGCGGCCGGACCTATGGGGATACAAAACGAGATACTAAAACAGATGCCGGACAGGTTCCATGACCAACTATGTGAACTCATGGAGCTAATGTGGGCGCACAGACATACTCCTCTGCCATGGAAATAAGGCTACTTCTGCTTTCACCACAAACAGGGCAAAGTAACACGGCAACAAAATTACCGGCCCATAGCACTACTGGACTGTCTATTCAAGTTATACACCACAGTATTCACAAAAATGTTGGCAGACTTCTGTGAAATAAACGGCATGCTCTCGGAGGCACAAGAGGGCTCAAGGGAAAACCACACCACAATGAAACAACTTACCAGGGTAACAAATGCCATTGAAGATGCCAACCTCTCTAAGCGAGACCTATATGCAACCTATGTGGACTTTGAGAATGCCTATGGGTCAGTCGACCATGAAAGGCTGATTGCGACATTGAAACACCTAGGAGTGCCGCCACAACTTACGGAAGCGGTCAAGGACATACTGGGTGAAAGTGAGGAGGACTCCATGCAAATGAGGGCAAAGATAGGGGACCAGGTCTCGGAGGAAGTGCCGATAAGAAGGGGAATTCTGCAAGGGGACAGCATGAGCCCATTACTATTTATACTATACCTTGAACCTCTCCTCAGATGGTTAGAGGTAGGGGACCATGGGTACAAACACAAGTATGTGACTGACAAGGAACTCAGGGGGGAACTGAGAACCTCCTCAGGAGCATTCGTGGATGACCTAATTATTCTAACAAAACTCATGTCAGGAATGGAGCAACAGCTAAAGAAGCTCTCAGCATTTGGAGACTGGAGCGGGCTTCGAATAAACGAGGACAAAACAAAGATAACAGGGGTAGAACATGGCAACAGAAATGTAAGGGAAAGCAGGCACCATGGGGTAAAATGTGGATGCCAGACACTAAAAGTCCTTAAAGCGGGAGATACCTACAAATACCTAGGGGTCCTCCTCAACATGCTAGGGACCTGGAAAGAGGAGAAAAGAAAGTCATTGCAGGAACTGAAACGAAGAATAGAGGCACTGCTGGCTACACCCCTCACGCAAAGGCAAAAGGAGTACTCCTTAAAGTCGGCCGTACTTGGGAAATTCAGATATGGACTCCACCTCGGGATATACACACCAGGTGAGATACAGCAGGCCGAAAACCAGTTAGGGGCAGCAATGAAACGAATATATGGGCTCCCAGCGAATGGCACCCCTAATGAGCTGAACACGGAGGAAAAGGAAGAGTACGGACTAGGACTACAGTCCTTACAGGCAATATATGCGCAGGAAGTCTACTCGGGGCTAGCAGGGGCAGTTCAAAGCGAAGAAGACAAAGGGGTTCATTCAGATGGAATATGGCAAGAGGGAAAGAAACCTGCAAACCAGACAACGAATGTCGCAAGTCAGCAGGTCCACCGCTGGACTACTAGAGAAACACTTCGAAGCAAGAGGCCACAGCAGTAACAGGGGCAAGCTAAAAATGGGGCTACAAACACAAACGAACACTCTGAGAAAGATGAACGCCCTGAATGAATATGGAGTGCATGTTGTCTATTGGGCGCACCTTACGGTGGGTTTACCCACCGTAAGAGACATTCGAAAACCGCATGTTAGAGCTAGCATATTGTGCCAACTTGGGCAAACCCATGCTTTTTGACACACCTTGCTTGGGGGTTATATTAGTGCGTGGACTTGAAAAAAGTACTTTACATACTGTATAGATGCGTCTAATATGCGTGCTAGTACCAAGGGGTCAAGCGAAAAAACACCTCAAATCCTTACGGTGGGTTACCCAATTATTGCATCTTTGGGTAGATTTTGAACATGCCCATCACATTCGGAATGTACCTATCACAATATTTTCATGAACTATGGCCCATAACAAATGTTTCTTATACTTGGCGCCATTCGATATATCGAATATATCACTCTACACAAGTAACCTAAGAAAAAAAAAACATTTGCAATTTCAATGTTTTTCCATACTTAAGGGCAAAAATGACGACATTTATTTTGTCTATACGGGGATATATATATGCATGTTTCTCGCGAAGTATTGACTCAAGGTGGCAAAAATAGATCAAACTTCACGAAATACACCCATGCGCACATTGGCATCGTGGATGAAACGTAGAAATCGGGCCACGCTTGTGTGCATTTGGGATCACGGCACCGAACGTGTCATCGGAGGTATATTGGGATGGATACCGCGGATATATCCGATCACAAGTACATGTCATTCGGCTTTGTCCAGCTAAACATGAATGTCTAGTTGTGAAATCGCATATGATCGACCATATTTGAGACCATTCGATGTGCATTATGGTGTTAACAAACTACGCTATGGTTAACCCACCGTAAGGCGTTCTTACGGTGGGTTACCCCACCTTGAGCCCAATAGACAATGTGAAAGGGGTGGGAAGTCACATGCGGGAATTGACCAAAAAAACCCTACCCATAATGAGACAGCTGGGGAAAGCTAAAAGAGTGTACACAGATACGGAAATGGAGGGCACCACCAGAACAACCAAACACCTTAGGATGGTGGACATGGAATACAGGGACCCACAGGCACAGCCCGCAACGACAGGGTCTGAAAAGTTGGGGACGGTAAATGTAGTACAGGAAACGAAAACTGAGCAAGCCACCAAACAAATAAACTTCACCAAACTACTCGCGCTATTCAAAAACTATCCGGACCTCAAGGACCTAACCACAGCAGACGGGAAAAGGGCGATACCAGTAAAAGCGCTGAAAGCAACCGGGGGAAGAACACATGACAGTAATACAGCAACAAAGATAGCTCAGGGCATGCTGCACCTGTACCCCTACATTTGTGAAACACAGCCCAACGACATTAAAAAACCAGGGGACCACTGGGACCATGCGTGGAACAGAAGGCTGAAACCGGAATACGTGCAAGAACGGAAAACAGGAGAACTAGAAAAATACACCAAAAGCACGGCAAGTATGTAGAGATAAGTGACTGGCCGGCACAAATAAAGGCGCTACACGAGGCCGGGAACAGGCCGAAGGACATACTGCAGCTATTGTCCATGTACCCGCTGGCTAACCAAACGAAATACTTTGAACAGGCAGGTGTGGAGTGGACAGAACAGGATAAGGAAGTCGTGGGCATAGAAACTGAGGACCAGGAAAGAGAGGGAGACGACATGATGTTGACACGACGCCCGCTGGGAAGAACAAAAAGAAAGTCAAAGCAACAGGACAGGGGTCAATGGGCAAGACAAGAGGACCCGATGGAAACACCAGGACGGGAGGAAACCTACACGCCCACTGGGATACTGGCAAGCAGACAGTACCTGCACAATTACACCGATGTGACCTCAAAAGTAACACAATATGAAACACGGTGGACAAATGGCGAAGGAAACGAACAGACGACGTGGCGCACAGAAGAAACAATAAGAACACACCTGCTCATACACAACTCCTCCTCGGACCAAGAATGGAAAAACCTTGTGGAAGAATGGGAAAGTAACAAACAAGACAAAAGGGCCAAACGTGAGCCAGTGGACGAAATACTGGCAGGGCAACCAAGTAGTGAACAGAGGTACTGGAAACAGGTAACCCACTTGGAAGTATGCACAAGGGAAACGAACCCAGACCAGGACATTCGGCACATTACAGGCACAAAGGACAGACAACTGCGCACGGAAGGCGACACCACCTACTGCTACGAACCCGAGGGAAGCCTGATAGGCACACTAAGCACGGTGAAGGTTCGAGAACTGTACGACAGATATGCCAATGCAGTAGGGGACGGCGCGGCACAGCGACCAACGGAAAAACAACTAGCCAAAAGGCTGGAACTGAAACTGGAACACAAAATACATGTCGATACTTTTGAGGAGGAAATTGCACAGCTGCTCATAAGATACTCCAGCAAAGCGGAAATGAAGCACAGAAAAAGGAACCTCCAAAACCACTGGACCTTTCCCCCGGAAATGATGGAGGCAGTACACACAGCCATGGGAGTCCAGACGGAAGTCTTTGCCTCGCCGCTCAATGTACACAAAAACACCAAGACATACTACTCGCAATACCCACGGGACTCAGTATTCGGGGCTGTGGGCTCGGCCTGGGAGGCGCAATGGGAACAGCTGGGGGCCTATATAGGGCACTAAAAAAGGCGATAAACTCCACGAAAACGGTTGAACCCGTCCTAGGGGTGGGGATATACCCCACATATGCCAAAAGCCCGTACAGGAAACTGCTAAACAAGCACATGGGATACAGGGTACATGAGCTGCTCGAGGTGAAGGAAGGGCAGTTCACCTTCTTACCACCAGACCACTGGATGCAAGGTAACCTACAAAAACCCAAGCAATGCAACTGGAACATGAGGATACTGGTAGTAGCGAACGCGGCAGGATGGAGGAAGTTTTGCCCAGACGCGCTCAAAACCCACAGCATATTCAGCGAGGCCCTTCTTAAGTGCCCACAAAGCAAGGTCAGGACGATAGGCAGGGCATGCTACATGCACAGGCCCCTTACACTCAGGGACACGGACAGGCAACCCAGGTCGATTACAGAATGGGAGAAAGACTGTGTCATAGACCCGTCGCCATGGACGAACCACGAACTACCTGTGATGCACGCATCGCCAGGCGAACAACGGGATAGCCACACAGAGGAGATAATTGACCGCTGGATGGAAGACAGGAGGAGGGAAGGGGAACACAGAGGAGGGGACAGGGGACCGAGACCCACAACTACGGACGTACTAAGGGCCAACACTACGTGGAGTAGGGAGGAAATAAACAGGGACGCACTCAGAAGATGGGCGCTACAATTTACGGACCCACACACGACAGAGGAAGACGTAAACGGGGACCAGTGGTTGCAGTGGGAACGGGGTGAAATAGAGGAAGCCGAACCACAACCCGAGAGCCAGTGGGACAGCAACGGGAAAGGATACCCAGAGCCTGACAGGCGACACAACAGGAACGATATGGTCTACACAGATGGAAGCCAGAGGAAAGTCAGAAAGGAAAACGGGGAAATGGAGGAAGTAACGGCGGCAGGCGTCTGGGACCCAAGAGGGGAACATGCAACCAAGCACATGCAAAGGTGGGTAGGACACCGCCAAACTGTCAACAGGGCGGAGCTCACAGCCATGTATATGGCACTTATGCTGGACTCAAACATAGGAAAGGAGAAAGTGAGCATATGCACGGACAGCCTAACCTCACTTTACCAAATACAAAACATGAGAAGAAGGCCACACACGCTGGAAAGGCATGCACACCGGGATATACTGTGGACAATAATGAAGCGCAAATACAAATGCTTACAGTAACGGGGAAGGGACAAAGGTGGCCCTATACAAGGTCAAAGCGCATGTGGGGATACATGGAAACGAAATGGCGGATGAGGTAGCTAAAAAGGCCTGTGAGGAGGGGGAATGCGGCTTAAACCACGACAACACAGACACAGTAACGTTACTAGCAATCTGTGAGTCCACGGGAAGACAACTGGAAGGACACCAAGCAATATAACGACGAACGCTCTGAATTGGAAGAAGTCACTCCTTCCAAATTTTTTATTTTTTTGTTTTTGGTTTGAAATGCTTCCAAAATGATCATGAGTGACCGGAATGTCGTTGGTTCATCGCCGCGGGTGCCCCGTACGGCCGTGTGTCGCTTGAATTGGATAGGGTTTCCTTACGTATGTACCCGACTAACCCGTGATAGTGCGAAATAAATAGCAACTTCGGAGTGGTTTGAGTTATAGTTTATTATATGCTTATGAAATGCTTCCGAAATGGTCATGAGTGACCGGAATGTCGTTGGTTCATCGCCGGGTGTCCCGTACGGCCGTGTGTCGCTTGAATTGGATAGGGTTTCCTTACGTATGTACCCGACTAACCCGTGATAGTGCGAAACAGATAGCAAGTTCGGAGTGGTTTGAGTTATAGTTTGTTATATGCTTATGAAATGCTTCCAAAATGATCATGAGTGACCGGAATGTCGTTGGTTCATCGCCGGGTGCCCCGTACGGCCGTGTGTCGCTTGAATTGGATAGGGTTTCCTTACGTATGTACCCGACTAACCCGTGATAGTGCGAAACAGATAGCAAGTTCGGAGTGGTTTGAGTTATAGTTTGTTATATGCTTATGAAATGCTTCCAAAATGATCATGAGTGACCGGAATGTCGTTGGTTCATCGCCGGGTGCCCCGTACGGCCGTGTGTCGCTTGAATTGGATAGGGTTTCCATACGTAACTATGTACCCGACTAACCCGTGATAGTGCGAAACAGATAGCAACTTCGGAGTGGTTTGAGTTATAGTTTGTTATATGCTCATGAAATGATACTAAACATGATCATGAGCTGTGCATGCATGGGAAACAAGTCAAGAACAGATGCTTGTGGCAAACAAGTCAGCAACAAATGCTTGTGAGATGCACTTATTTTGAAGTGTACAGTCAAGTAGCAAACAATAGCAACACTAAATAACAACTACTTTCCCGCCATGGAGTGGAAAAGCTCGAGGATCTTCTCGGACTTGCCCTCCTCGCCTTCTTCGGGATCAACATCCCCCGAGACGATCTCCTTGTGGATGTTGATCTCGATCTCCGCAGCCGCCACGGTATCCTCGTTCTCGCTCTTCAAATCGGCTGCCAGTTGTTTTGCAGCCTTCTGGCAAGCCGATAAAAATGCGCGGAGCTCGTCTCCGCGCATCATTTTCTGCGGTGGGTTTTCCGGGGTCCTTTTTCCGGGGGCCGCCGGGGGAGCCATGAGCTCCTTGAGCTTCCCTTTTTGGCCTCCCTGCTCCGTGTTGCTCAACAGGTGCTGGGTACACGCCACCATCCCTTCGTGGGCGGCGGAGTTCTCCCCTTGGCCCGACCGACCGGTCGCCAGGCTGGTGAACTGGGAGTACATGTTAAACATGAGCGCCATATGGGCGCCCTGTCTGCTCAGCTGCTCCTTCGCCAGGTCGGAGTTGCAGGCGAACGCCTGCTTGAGGTCGGACGCGTGTCTCTCGTCCTTCTCCCCCAGCAGCTGGGTGAAATGCTCAGCCGCCAACCGCCGGCCTCGCTCCTCCGCGGACTCGGCCGTCAGTTGGAGCCGCTCCTTCCCCTGCTGCTTCAACTGACGGCGAAGCTCCTCGCACACCTTCGCCTCCTTTTGCCGCTCGGCCTCCGCCAACTCCGCCCGGAGCTCCTTCTCCTTCAAGAGCACGGCCTGGGTCCTCTGCGGCGGGCTGTGCGCAGTCGATCTCCATTTCGTCCTCTTGGTCGTCCTCCTCCGCGTCCTCCTCCTCCCCTTCGTCATCCTCCTCCGCCTCCTCCTTCTTCTCCGCCGCGTCCTCCTTTTTCCCTCCAGCGGAGAAAATATCATACAATCCTGGATTTGTGCCTCGTGCCTCCGCCTCCTCCAGCTTCTGCACGAACTGGGTTTGCGTCACCGATTTCAAAAATTGTCACGACGCCAGGTTGTGGTAACACGCCGCGTCGTCCGGCGTGTAGTGTTCAAAACAGTTCTCAATGATATCGTAAGTGAGCAACAGCTCCGACCCCGTCCCCGCCAGTTGACTTTTGTTCCCCGAAATGGGGAAAATCGTTTCCAGCTGCTGGTCCGTCAACAAGCGTTTAAGGATCTTGGAGCAGGTTCGGACCTCTCGTGTGCCGCTCTTGTCAAGGTCTTCTACCGATTGCGCTTTGAAGCCTTCACCAAAGAGTTTTTCGTCAGACATGATTACGTAGTATGGTAAGTGAGAAGAAAGAAGATAAAAAGTTGGGTCCAAAGAAAAGTATACTTGCGATAGTGAAAATCAATTCTTGAAGATAGCATATCGCGAGTACCGCACTAATACCACACTATTAACGCACTACTCACGCCACTAGTCCGCACTAGTCGCGTGACTAGTGCGAAGTCAGATCGCACTAGTGATGTGACTAGTGCGATCTGACTACATGTTACGCTTGAAAGGCATTCAAAAGCTCGAAACGCTCGCTCGAAAGCCTGAAACGTCGCGCCGGTTAATAGTTTTCAAACTTTGAAACTTAAACATTTGAGAAAGCGCCAAGTCGCTAAAGCGGGAAGGAAGGAAATATGTTTTGCTCGTCGTGCTCTGAAGGCGAATCTGAGCTTAGCAGCGCTTCGTCTAATTCTTCTGGTTCAGAAGATTATTACTATGAAACGGTGGAAGACTTTCTAGGCAAGACGAAAACTATCAAGCCAAGAAAGGCGAAGATTTCCGAACCGCAAGCAGAACCCAAAACGTCGGGATATGGGCCCAACAATACTGCGGAAAGCTTGACAAAGATCGGGGATCTGATGGACCCCGCCAACGAATGCAAGTGTGGGAGGCGCTGTCTGTCCCAATTCGAGTATCGTCCCGTGCAGGCGTACTTACGTGAGAAGTCTACGCTGAACGGTCGCCAGTTCAAGGAGAACATCATCGCGGAGCTTACTCGTGCGCGTAGGTTCAAGCCCGGATCGCAGAAGCTTGAAATAGAGATGTTCGACTCGCTGACGTTCCTGGGCAAGAAAGTCTGCAAGGATGCGTTTCGACGACTGCACTTTATTCCCGAAAGCACATGGTTCAAGTGGCACGCGCACGTGTGTGGGGGCGGCATGCTGGAGAGCACAAGCAGGAGGAATGCGACGCTGTACAACGACCCGACGAACCTGAACTGGACTTATTTCTTGGAGTACGCTGCTCACGAGATTTTGCCGTTGGCGGAGCCACAACCTCAAAACGGCAAACTCCAAATGAGTCCGATCCGACCAGCCGATTGTTATGCCGCATACAAGCTTATGCGTCGCGGCGTTTATCAGGTTCAAGTCACGCAGTTTCGCAAGTATCTGCGCGAGTACCTCCGCGCGAAGCATATTACCATGCGCAAGCGGAAGGATTGTGCAGGTAAGTGCACGACATGCGAAATCTTGACGAAGCAGCGCCGTGCTGTAAAGGACATGGAGGACCTGGAGGACTGGAAGACGCTTAACGACGCGCACCGGAGTGATTATCGAATTGAGAGAGCTCAGTACAATAACACCCGTGCTGATAGTTCCAAACCGTTCGGCATTAGTGACTCGTATTGTTTCGACGGGGCGGCAAACAACAACACCGTTTGTCCGCACTTCCCCGTGAAGGTCAAGGCGATGAGCGACAAAGCTGGAAGTTTCTTCCACCTTCATCTGCAAGCAGTCGTGATGCACGGCGTCGTGTTGTGCATGTGTTTACTTATGCCATGGGTTCCTGGCAAAGACGTGAACATGTGCCTCACGACGCTCAATATTCTGCTACGGTATGTGGTGGAGAACACGAAGCGGCACTTTCGGCAAACATGCCACGTGCAAATGGACGGAGGGTCGGAAAACTGGAACCGGCATGTTTTCGCCTTCTTCTGCATCCTGGTTCACCACGGGCTGTACAAAGAGATCTACCTACACCGTCTGCCCGTAGGCCACTCCCACAACGACGTCGATGGCTTCTTCGGGTTGCTGAAGATGCTGTTGTGGGGTAAGGCCGCGGATAAACTTGGCCACTGGTTTATATCTTTGCAACAATGGATAGCCTTTCTCTTTGCCTGGACGATGACAACCATCAACAAGCACACCTACGTCATCGGCTGCAACTTGGACTTCAAATCGTGGATCGACCCGCACTTGAACGAAGAGTTTGGTGGCCACGCTGGACGAGACCGCAAGGTGCATACTTGGTGCATGTACGTCGCTCCGGACGAGCACGTCCGAGCGAAGTACAAGTTTGGTGACAGGTTCAAGGAATGGCTACCAAGTGGCGTGGACGAGGATCCGAACCTTGGGCTGATTATTTGTACCAGTTACCCCGACGTCGACTCCGCCCCGGGCTATTATATGGACAACCCGGAATGGAAGCGCAAGGGGAAGGGAAACAAGGTATTGGACATGGAGCAAACAACGCGGAGCTGTCTATTGGGACTCCGAGCCGCAACGCCAGATCTGGTGAGCCAGCAACGACACGAGGAATTGAAAGCAACCTTCCCCTTGCCTTTGAAGGTGGAGGCCGTGCGAGAGCGACATCCCGAGCAATTACCTCCGAAGTGGGACCTTTCACTGCTGCTGACACGTGCGCATACCCGCGCATCTACAGTCAAATGCGATGGGCTCTTGAAGACGCGGTATGCTAAGGCGGAGCAGTTCAATGTATGTTTCGACGGCGTGACGCATAAGAAACAAGCGGTGGAGAAAGAAGTCCTGAAAAATATTGACATCAACGAGGTTGTGGCTTTTATGCGCGAGGCCAAGTATTGTACTGAGCTGATTTCCAGAAGGTAAGACGACCGTTTACCAGCCTAGTGCGATCTTATTTATACCTATTGTTATTATTTTTTGTCATTGTTGTCGTTCAAGTGTCTAAGCAAAGTCATGTAGGTTTCTTTTCCTAGCTCCAGATCTTCCTACAACAAGGGCATTTTGCAATATCCGTGCAACTTGCCAAGTAGGCCTGGAAACAAGGGTGATGGTACAGCACGTTTTTGCAGTCACATTCTAACCCTGAAACCCACGTTTCCGCAGGGAAAACTATTTTCTAAGCAGACGATGCACTTGTTTCCTTCCTCTCTTTCCGAGTTGGTGGTGGTGGCGGCTTGCTCCTGTGTTGCGTGAGTCCTTTGATTCCCGGTAGAAGAAGTCGTCGCTTCGTCTTCAGGTGTCGCTGTTGTGGAGCTTTGCAACCAAGGAAAGACCTCCCGCAAGATTGTAATCTCGTCGTCCGAGTCCGTTGTTCCTGGTGTGTTCGGAACGACGGTAGAAGAGGTCGTTCCTTGTTCTTGAATTTCGCTAAAAACCCCCTCACTCATCCAGGGAAAAACTTCCCTTAAGATTCTAGTCTCGTCGTCGTGAGAGTCCGTCATTGCGGTGTAAGAGTATGCGAAGATAATACGAAGTGTTTAGAGAAGTTTCAAACTAGGGTTCGCTTACGCAGGTACGAGGATAAACACTTACACCGAGTGTTATCTGAGCGGAATGCTGAACTGTGGGGTCTTACGACCAAGACCAAGAAGTTGGAACGCCTGATCCAGCTTTTGAAGGCAGAAGATGGTGGTGAAGAAGCTCCCGCAGTTCGTGCAGAGGCAGAAGAAGCTGCTGAAGAAGCTCCCGCAGTTCGTGCAGAGGCAGGTGTGCGTGAAGCAAATGGAAAGAGGAGTCGGAGAGGAGCTCCACCTGCTGCTCGCAAGAGGTTTTCAGGCGCACAAAGGCAAAACAGGGCGCGCAGAACTTCACCCGCCTCCGAAGGCGACAGCGATGATACTGATATGGAGATGGATCTTGCCACTCGCATTCGGAGTCGGCAGGTTGCAGCGCGCAAGAAGAAGCCTGGAAAGCAGCCAAAACAGCAGAAACAGCCCAGCAGCAGTGAGGACACGGATGATGGCGACGATGAGCACTCCTCCGGTGTTGACGAGAGTCTATATGACCGTGGGATGCGTTTGGCATCGCAGAAGGAACACTTGGCAGCCGACTACCGGTTCGAGGACATGACTGTGGGCAGCTATGCCGTGACCGTTGCAGGCGGGGAAGCCAGCGACAAGTGTTGGTTCAACGTTATGCTCCCGGACGGCGGTAAGTCACTCCCACTCCATTTCGTGGAGGTGGTGGGGCAGCATGCCTCACGGAAGGAGATAACCTGGCAGTTCTGGTTGCCAGCACAGTCACGGAGAACGTTCACGGAGACGGTAGAACAACTCTGTGTGGCTGGAGCTTTCGTACGGGGTCCCCGCACCCTTCGCATGAAGTCTACATTTGACGTGAACGAGCTGCTGACATGCTGGGATGAGACCGCAAAATCTGGTGTTCAAGGCGGAATTCCAGGTTGTGAGGAGAAAGCTGAGCTTTTAAAAGCACTGCTGGAGAACTCTGAAGAGTAAATAAGTGCAGTCAAGAGTACGTATGTGCATGCATGTACACATGTGGCTGTGCTTACACCCTAAATTAGTGTTACCACTTAGGGTTTCCCCCGCTAGAGGGCCATTTGCTCCTGAAATCTGCACGGAGATACAAGTGCTTGATATTTTATTTGTTCAAATATGTTTTATGGCGAACTACTTTATAACATAGCACGTGACGGGTCCATTAGCAAGAACCTTTACATATGTTACCTGCCCTTTGTGAATACGCGTGTGATAAAGCATAGGGTTTGAGGGGGGTTTTGGCAAAATTGTGCTGAAATCGATGAAAATATCAAACATACGATAAATAGGTGCATATTTTCCCTTTTTACTTCCATTTTATAACCTTTAATCTCGATCTAATACCATATGTGGATTTTTGGGACACTCCTCAATATGCCTAAGTGGCTACTGCCCATATTGCCAGTCCTGTTACAAGGACCGGAGGGGAAAACATGGTGGAGGCGTGTGCTATCGATATATTTGATATGTGAGCGCTTGGAGACCATTATTATTGGGTGTCAAAGTAATTGTTTTTAACCTACGTTACACATACCACTAAATGTTGGTATGTGATTAAGAGGGCTAAACGGGTGGGGGTGAAATCAATTAAAATTAATTAAAATGGCCAGTCCTTGTAATAGGACCGAGATGTTTCTCACGCTAGCTACCTCCACGAAGGTCCTGTGAAAATTCGGAGACCCATGTTGTCAAGTTCGCGAGCTGCTCTTTCTGCAGTGTCTTATCAAAAAAATGATCGGAGGTCATCTTCGCCCTCAAAACATCGGTTGAAGTAGCCTGGGTATACAAAATCCGAAAATGTCACTGTGGTGTGGTTGGAATCCAGTCATTTTTACGCTACCCATGCTTAATATTGATAACGTAGCATGAAATTGCGACATTGTTTTGGCAAGCGGGCCAAGGTATATTTAGTTCAAGTTCCAACGATGATACGAACCGAAGGGCAGGCGCTCAAAACATCAAGAGGACGTCCAAAATAATTATGGTAACACCAGTCCTTGTAATAGGACCGGAACCCGATTCCAGTCCTATTACAAGGACTGGTGGGCAGTAGCCATAAGAGTCACGCGTAAGAATTCTGAAAACCCCGCCTCGTACGATGAGAAAAACTTCCAAAATTATAACCACCCTATTTCTTTTTGGCATGATATGTTTAAAATAATGTAAAAAACATCAAAACAATGACCTTCAAAAAATCTTCCAATTCAAAGCGTATCTTCCAATTAAGAGCGTTCGTCGTTATATTTAACCATGTAACAAAAAAAGTACGGGAGGCCAAAATGACGGGAGAAACCAACATAATACAACGACTGAAAAGAAAGCTAGAAACTGGGCCTGAGGAATGGGAGACCAAAAGGCAACGCATTGTTGAGAGAATGGAAGCAGAATATGCACAAAGAAACCGAGAACCAACCGAACCAGAAGTAGAAGAAGGAGACTGGGTAGACACATGGCCGGAAGAACTAGAATGGCAACAGGTGCAAGAGGAGGAATTGGAACTCCAACGGATGGAACGGGAAGAGGAGGAGGCACTAATACAGGCACAGCAAGTGCAAACAGCACAACAGGGAGAACAAACGAGAGAGTACGGGAATGAGAGCACACGGGAAGCAGAGTGGGAAATGGATGAGGAGGAGGAGATGAGGATGATGCAAGAGGAGGAGGGGGCATCCGGACAGGGAAGACGACAGGAACAAAGGAGAACCCAGAGCCAATTGGGACCTGACCAACCAACTCTACGGGAAACCGAGGAACTGCAAGACACCCAACAGGATACTGCGTTGCAGGCAACACAGGAAATGGAGCTACCGGAAACACAGAATATGGGCATGGCAGCACAGCAGGATGCCGAAGGTGAGCTTATCGAAATGGCCCAACAGCAGGAGGAAGCACAGGAAGAGTGGAGAGCACTCCAGGAAATGGCACAACAGCAGGCAGCAGCACAAAGGGAAGCACACCATGCGAGAGAATGGAGAAGGGCCTCGATGGAAAAAATACGGACAGCAGCACAAGAGAAGCCAGAGAAATACATGCAACACTTAAAAGGGGACAAAGCCATGCACAAGCTCTCGACTGAATACTGGAAAAAAGGAACAGAATACCTAAACGAACATGATGTGACTGTCCTGCTAAGATGCAGGGCGAATAAGCTACCAGCAGGACCATACAAAAAACGGCAAGGAGGGAGAAGGGCGCAAAAATGCAAATGCTGCGGAATGCCCAGACAAGTAAATTGCACAGCCCATGTGCTAGGGGGGTGCACAGAAAGGGAAATAAAGAACATGCGGTAATAAGCAGGTCAGATGAGACCACCAAAATAATAGCAAACGCCATTAGCAAAGGCAGGAAAGGAGGATGTGTAATAAGAACACATGCCGGGAAAAGAGGGATGGGAATGAACAATGGAAGACCAATAGAGGACTTCCTGCTCACAAGGGGGCAATGCAGATTGGACGGACGAAGCGCACCAGCACCAGAGCATGGAAAGGACACCATACCACACTACGTAGATATAGTAATGCTGGAAGGAACCGAAAAAGGAAACAAGCAGCCTGGGTACACACACCAGAAAGCAATGGCAGATGCAGGGCATATACACCTTGTAGAGGTAACATACACGGACGAAATGAGCTGGGAAGAAGCACTAAAAACAAAGTACACGAAATACACACCGCTGGTGAAGCTACTAGAACTATACGGGTACAAGGTAACGCTACATGTGATGGTATTCGGGAACACGGGCACGATATATGAGCACACGGAGAAAATACTGACCAAACACCTAGGATTTGACAAACAGGAAGCCCTGCACCTACTCAGGAAAATACATGACCTAGCTACAGGATACGCAGTAAGCCTTAACAGACTATATAGGAAAAAAGTAGACAATGAACCGGACTAAGGAAAACAAAGAATAAGAGTCAAGGAGACTCACAAAGCCCCACACCCCGTCCGCGGGTGTCTCTTTTTCTTTTTCTTTAGTTGACAACACTGAGTAGCTTGTTGATAACAGAGTTCTTTTCCTCATTCAGGATACTTACCTCATCGCTCTGCATGGCTGGAGGCCTACGCGACCTATGTAAATTGGGAAACCCTGAGCTGATGAAACTTTTGAGGCCTCAGTCCCTCCCACCACATGTTACCCGTGGTGGTACCCGTATTCCTTTCTGACATATTACTAACAAAGGTTATTTGTTACCTTCTGTTACTATTGCTGCGATGACTTCTTTGCCTATTTTCACAGCAAACCCTAACCCAACCGCCTGGTCGTAAGCCTAGAAAGTGGTCATCCACCTTACCTGAGCTTTCCCATTTCATTTTTTCATGATTATGGCATACTTTGTATATTATCCTGATGAATTATTGCATATCTCAGCAGATGTATCATGTTTTGGTCATAATCATTGAATTACTCTAAATCACCTAGTACGCGGGACTCCGTAAGCCACAAATCCCTTCAAAAAATATGCAAAACGGAGGGAAATCGCCATGGTGATTAGTGGGGTTACTTATATATCATATTTATGTGCTAGTTCCACGAAAAAACCTGGAAAAAATGATACCCAAAAAATGAGAGTAAAGTGAGAGTAAACCCACTCTCATTTTTGTGAATATTCCATTAGGATGCGGTTCGGCAGCCTCCAGCACCTCGTCAGGGATGCGGTACACCGCCTTGGGGGTTTGGCCGCTCTTCGGCAATTGTTGTGATGGTGTGTGCGCTCTTTTGTGTTTGCGCCACCGCGGCGCCACTCTCCGCTGCGACTCTTGGCGAGGCATGCGCACCGCCAGGCCACACCGACCTGGAGGTCGGTGTTGCTGCTGAGGCAACCGACAGCACATCTCCGTTAACTTTTACGGCCTTGACATGCTACGAGGCCGGCTTGGGCACTGCAGCACCGGCTGGTATTCCACCGCGCCGGCACGGCCGGCACCGTGCTCGGCAGGGGCTTCACAATGCGAGCATTGGGCTTCAACGCTTCATGTCCCGGTGCGGTACACCCGCCCCCTCCACCGCTGCCCTGGGATGCTCCACCGTCACCGGATTATTCACCGGGACCTACTACAGACGAGGAGGAGGGGGAAGGTCCCTCACACGGCGATCGAGACTTTTCAGATTTCTTCTGTGACTCCGCGAATGATTCAATCACGGCATCGGCAACTTCAATTTATGGCACTATGACTGTGCTACGGGCTGGCACACGGCAGTGCGACCGCTAACTAGTGGCTAGGAAGTTCATCATGCCGCTCCTGCACAGTGAATTTGACCGTAGCTGTATGTGCAGATAGAGGGGTCCGTTGACGGACCGGTTTCAGATTTTCAACTCTTGACTGGGAACAGCCCTGCCAGAAAGGACAGGTCTTCCCCTAGAACTCAGTTTCCACCGCTCTAGATGGTGTTTGTTCAAGGGTTCCGACTTCGGCTGCCCGGTCACCACACTAGGTGGTGTGCTGGAATAGTCACACCGCCTGATTATGTGACTCTTCCCGTAGTAGTGTTTGTGACTGTCACCCGAACCAGAACCCTGACTGTTTATGCCCATATAACGGGTTAACTTATAAACTTTATTACATTCTGAGAAAACTATCACTGAGTGAATATATCCCGGGTCTTAAGGGTATATCCAACAATAATCGTTGCCAGCACCACCAGGCCAGAGTCGTAGCGGTCTCCAGAATCGTAATCGGAGTGGCCAGTCTCGTCCTCGTAAGCACCACCAGAGTCGTGCTCACCGTGATCGTCGGGAGGGTAGGGGTAGGATTCCTCGTCGTTGTCATCGTCAACTGGCTCAACGTGCTCCCCGAAAAGGGTTGCGCTGCCAGTTGAAATAATGGTTGGCGGGAAAAATTCGGTTGCTGCAACGTCGAAACCACCGCCATGATTCGCACCCTGGAAACCTGCGTCCAGAGATTGAACGTGTTCAGACTGCGAGGGAGAGAATGCCGTAGAGGCCAAGTGGCCACCAGAGTCCTCACAATCGTCGTCAGACTCGTCGTAGTACCCAGGAGGGTACTCCGACTCGTCCTCGCTGCTCGTTACTTCCATACACCACGCGAATGTCCTGCTGTCCAGAACCAATCGTACCAGAACCAGAACCGACGGTATGCTAAAAATGACGTTCAACGCGAACAGGAGGGGCCTGTCGCGCTGAGCTGCGTGAGCTGGAGGAGCCAGTCACATGTCGAGTGGTTGTTATCTGTGACGACACAGATTTGGTAGCCAAAGCCACTAGCCCATGTTCAACGCCCTTTTCACAGAAAGAAATGTCCGAAGCCTGCTGCTCACTGCTGCCCATGACACCACCAACTCCAGTGCCCTCTGAAACAACTAGTCTAGACGTAGAACAACCGGCTCGAAAGCCGCCGCAGACTGCGACAAAATCTGCGGGGCACTCCGAAAGTGCTGGAGCGCCCTGGCTTGGGCTTGGCATAACGAAATGAGCTGGGCGCGTTTCAGGATATCCACCTTCTGCATTCTGGCATCACACGATAACAAAAGAGCATGAAGCTCCTCATCGGACAAAACATCTGCGAGAGCCATCGCGGAAAAAAGATCCGTCAAAGCGAACGCGCGAATAAAAATGCCGATACCACACAGCCGTAAATACCCGTAACTGCCGGACCGCCCAAGCGAAAGCGAGAATCAGACTCCGTAGGCCGCGATAAAGATGGCTACGCTCAAAATAAAGATAGTAGAGCGAATACAAAATAAAATTTACGCTAAAAATCACAATACGCAAGCGTAAAGTGGGTCCATAACCTGCTGGAAACAGCAGCTCAGGCAGTGGGGACCCGCTGCCGACGGCGAAACAACGGATCACTAAACTCGGATACAGTATACAAACGATATATAACCGAGATGAGTGACACAGGCTGACCACCGAAGATGCCATACGGGAATGCCGCTAGACTGTACGAACTAGTCGTAGTGCCAACTCCAGCACACCACCTCATCTGAGGTGGGCCAGCTAGTGACACTCACCACCCTAGCTACTAGAGTTTACAGAGAATGTAAAGAGATGTTAACTCTAGTCAGCTAGCAAAGCCACAGGTGGCATGGTGAAAGTCAGGCTAGCATAACAAATACTTGCTAAGCCTAGGAAATTGCTAGGACCAATTCCGGTCTGCTAAAATTAATGCTCTGCCAGCTAGTGGTGGGTGCTCTGACAAATCTCGCCTGTCTGCATGTGATGGAGAATGCTAAAAGAAATTCTGCCTGTCGGTTTAGCTTTAGTTTCTCTGCGAACTGTAAAGGTCTCCTGCCATAAAAAATGTTCGTCTTAATTGATAAAGCTGCCCGCTAGTGGTGAGAAATACAACGACATCCTTCTGTCCAAAACTACAGCAAGTGGTGGAGAAAAGAGATAGGAACACCGCCCGTCTGTTTAAAGATTTCAATAGTAGCCACCACCAGAATCGTAACCAGCATCTTCCCCATAGAAAGAATCTTCATCATAAAAATCTGCACCACCAGTTCCATCGGAATCGTAGGCCCCTGCCTCCCAGGCAGCCCACTCCTCTGCGGTGTACTCATTCTCGTCGCTCATTGCAGGCTCATCTCCAAAAGAAATTGTGCCAACATTAAACTCGCGCTGCGGTAAAAATTCCTCCCCAACTGGGGCCCCCAAAACTCCGCCATAAGAATCTGGTTGGGAACCTGTGCCCAACTCCGGAATTCCTGTTCCAGAAGATCGTTCGAAAAATGCGGAGCGGCCAAGTGGCCATCATGCTCCACTTCTACTTCCTCACAACTGTCATCAGACTCATCGAAATACCCAATAGGGTACTCCGATTCGTCCTCTTCTTCACTACTTTCAGACTCCTCAAATTCGCGCTGCCCAGAGCCCATATAGGAAGGCGACGAAGGGGGCGCATGAATGTAATGAACTGCTGTCCTAACAGGAGGGGCCTGTTGGACAGTGTCTCGTTGCCCTAGTAACACTAGGGAAGGGTCGAGTGGTGGTAACTTGTGAAGAAACATATCGAAAACTCAAAACTGCCCGGCCATCGCCAACGCCCTGGTCACGAAGAAAGGGTCCAAAATTCCTGGAATCCACGGCTACAGGCTCAACGCCCTGGGCACCACCAACCTGTGCGCCAGTCTCTGTAACAACAATCTGCAAAGAAATAGGCGAAGAACCTTCCGATGAAACTGCTGAAAATACCGAACTCCGAAAATGCGAAAGAGTTCGCGCCATAGAGGCACATAACGACAACAGCTGGGAGCGCTTGAGAGCCGAGACACGCTCTACACTAGCATCAATAGTCGCCAAAAGAGCTGTAAGCTCCTCACTCGAAGAAATCTGCTGCGAATCCATCAAAGAAAACGAGATCTAACAATGAAATAACGTAACAAAATCGTAGGAGCCCACCTCGTCTAATTGCCCAAAGACGAAAGCAGCGTTTGCAGTAAAAAGTGAAGCATCTGCTCTAAAGCGTCCCACAAGTAAGGCGTGGAGACGCTCAACCGAAGGATAGAGCGGAAATAAAATAAAATTCTACGCTAAAATTCAGTTCACGCAAACGTGAGAGGGACCATAACCTGTTGGAAACAGCACAACAGCCACAAGGAGAACGCTCCCGACGAGATAGAACGAATCACTAAACTCGGATATACAAACGATATATACCCGAGATGAGTGACACAGGCTGACCACCGAAGATTACATACGGGAATTACCATGTAACTACCCAAATTCAAAGTCCTACCATAAGGACCTACGTGCAAATGTGTTTTCCTCGCATAAACATCACTTAATTGGTTCAACGTGCGATCACCCATCCTATTTATGAGTCAAATGAATATTTCAAGTTGTGGTTGCATGCATAGGGAGACCTTTGGAGTGCTTAAATTGCGCACGCTTTGGTGGTGGTTTTTTTCAAATTTCAGCAAAAAAAGCTAGGTCCTACCATAAGGACCTACATTTAAGCCCGGCTATCCGCTTCACAATAGGTCCTACGAAAATTTCGAGACCTATGTTGTCAAGTTCTCGAGCTGCTCTTTCCGTAGTGTCTTGTCAAAAATTCCATCCGAGTTCATCTTGGCCCTCAAAATAGTGGTTGAAGCAGCATTGGCTGTCAAAGCTGGAAAAGGCACTAAATCGCCCAAAATAATAATGCCCTTCGTCCGGATCAACGATGAATACACGCCAACATATCGCACATTCTGCCTATGTAGATGGCTCGAAAATTCAATTATTGTGTCTATATGGCGACAATAGCGAGGTAATAGTGTGTAAGCGGCATGTGCGCATTCAATATAGCATCCCCGACTTCAGACCAAAGCCAAAATTGACCCTTAAATTTTATGACATTTGACTAAAAATGATGGGACAGGTTGATTGGGGTGCAGCTAGATGTCCGCTATGAGGTTATCGACTTGTGCTCTATTCTAAACATGATTGTATATAATGCTACGGTGCTACTGGATCATTGGACGCATGCTCAGCCTCCATAGTCTGTCGGCGAAAAATTATGAAAGATGTGCTATTATTTTAAGAGATTTTTGGCTTTAGAAAAGTTCTCGACGATTTTTTACGCTACCCGTGCCTAATACGGGTAGTGTAGCATCCCGCTTGGGTTAAAACTCGGCAAGTGGGAAAGAGGGGACTGAGTTCAAGTCCTAAATATGCCATCAACCGAAGGGTAGCCATTCACGACACCAATAGGGCACCTCAAAAAATTATTGAAAAAGTGGTCCTTATGGTAGGACCTAGAGCGTTCTAGGTCCTACCGTAAGGACCATCGGGTAGTAGCCATCTGAGGTTCGGAGGGTCTCCTCTCACTTCCTCCTTGGTGTGTGCGCTCTTTGTGATTTGTGCCACCGCCGCGCCGCACGCCGTTGCCGGTGTCGGTGGTGCCGATGCGCGCACATGCACGGCCCCACCGGTCGGTGGTGCTACGTTGACTGCCTCGGCAGTCCCAACTGCGGGAACTTCACCGACTGCAATGCTTCGTGCCGATCTTGGCGACGCGGTGGGTGGTGCGAGCACGGCTGCTATTCCGCCACATTGACAGACGCGGTATCGGGAGCTGCGACAGGGATTCCACACTCTCCGGAATGTCCCACGGCCGCCGTGGCTATATGACCCCGACCCAGATATGGTTCCGCCGTCACCGCCTTACCCGCCACCGCCGTACTCGTCCGATGACGAGGAGCCGAGCTCTGGTGGCCATGCGGCTGTGATCGAGGATTCAGAAATTTCTTCTACGAATGATTTACCACCGGCCCCGGGGGCCGGCAACTACTTCACCCTCACGCTGCTCCGGGCCGGACCGCCGGTAGCGCAGACCTCTGGTGGCTGAGATTGGTCACGCCGTGCCTGCCTAGAGATTAGCTATAGCTTGGCCTCCTAGATGTGCAGAAGAGCTCTCTAAATTGAGCTGTGTTTAGGGTTTTAGCAATTAACAGCAGTGTCTGTCCACCTTGCTGTGACCTGGGACCGCCCTGACCAAGAGTACAGGCCCCCAGGTGTGCTACAGTTTCCTCCTGAAGTTAAGTAGGGAGTTTGTTTGCTTCATTTCACTACTAGCTCCGGTCACCACCCTAGGTGGTGTGCTGGATGTGACACACCGACAGTTTAATCTGTCACTTGTCACTTCCTAAAGTAGGCTGGGTGACCGTCACCAGTAGTCGGGAAACTCCCGTTAGTATTTATGTGTATCTCTCTTTTATCAATGTGACTTTTACCGTTCTGATCCCGAAACCCTTAACTCGGGGTTTATTTCCAGTTATCTAGTTTATTCACTCCGAACTATATATCTGACAGCATCCCCTACAGAGTGCCCCCGCATGCACCCACCTCCACATAGGGTAAGGGCATATCGTACCTCAAGCCATGACCATTTCACTCCCACTTGCTCCCACTAGGCCACCCCCGCAAGGCCCTGCTGCCCCTTGTAGACCGGCACCATGTACCCCGCCCTATACCCTATTAACCTCCACGATTTGTGATGATTCTCCTTGTCCTTCCTCCAAGCCACCCGAACCATCGTTGCCGTGTAAAATCCCTTCATCCATGTCCGCTGACGTGTGGGATGCACACCACCGCATCCCACCACTCACTACGCCGCCCGCACGCACTCGGGCGGGGGGGTGAGGACCGGTCACCCCGTGGGGGTTGCACGTCATAGAGATATACGGCACCCCCGAATCGGTGTTTCGACCCCACGAGCACTTCAAGGCAACCCCATTGGGTTCAAGCAACTCATATTTAACCTCGCTTGCACACCTTCCTGGATTGCACCATATCTATATGACGTGCCACATTTCCAGAATTTTCCTCTACCCCACCCCCAGTCGCGACTCACGCGTGCAGTCAAGGCACTGGGTCAGCAACCCATCTGTGCATCCCCCAGTGCCCCCCCCTGCATGCACCCACCTCCACATACGGTAAGGGCATATCGTACCTCAAGCCATGACCATTTCACTCCCACTTGCTCCGACCAGGCCACCCCCGCAAGGCGGGCCCTGCTGCCCCTTGTAGACCGGCACCATGTACCCCGCCCTATACCCTATTAACCTCCACGATTTGTGATGATTCTTCTTGTCCTTCCTCCAAGCCACCAGCCATCGTTGCCGTGTAAAATCCCTTCATCCGTGAATGTGAATCTGCAATCTGAATCTCTCTCGACTCTTCAGCTCCCATGCATGGCGATGGGTGCTCTCTCGTCTGCACGTCTGCACACTCGACACTGCACCCATCTCGATCTGGATCTCGCATCTGCTTCTGCACATCGCAGCGTTGATTTCTTCTGACGATGATGATGACGTCTCATCGGACGAGAGATAATTATTGATTTGCACCTCGAGTCCTCGACCATGACCAGTTCACCAGTCCCAGTCCCGATGAGTGATGATTGATGACCTGCCGGTGCCGAGCGCTCCCGAGTCCCGAAGTCCCGATGCGATCCCGTCCGTCCGCTCGCAACCTCGCATCATGCGAGTCGCATGCAACTATGAACTAAGAACAATCACTAAATTTTAATCGTCTGCATGCGCATCCACGATCACTTGGATCTGAATCGACATCCATATCAGATCGCCAGCATATTCCCACGCCAGCAACCAACAGACGAGCGAAGGCCGGAAGGGGAAAGTTTCCACTTTTTGTTGCCACTGGAAGAGAGAAACTTCCTTTCGAAAACGAAAGCTCCTCTCTCAGAGAAAAATCTGACGCGCGTCCTTAGAATTCCACATATTCACAAGCAATCATCCCGAAATTTGTCGTGAAATCCAAAGGCCGCCAACTTCGGCGTTTGGCGTTATCATGTGTTATAGTGGATTGGAGCGTCATGAGCAAACAATGAAAACAAAACGACGCGTCACAGGAGCACCCGAAAGGGCAGCAGGTGAAAACCTTCCTCGCATATCCCTCTTGAAAAACAGTCTCATCTCTTCGAATGACGTTTTGCAAAGCCTATACCTGAAGGACGGAACTGATATCCAACCAACGATGAACAGAAAGCATGGGCCTGGTTCGCCTGCTGCTGAGCAATCTTCGGAAGAGCTGTCTTGGTCTCATATTTCGCCCGAAAACAAAAGGTAAGGCAGCAAGCATGCAAGTTATATCACTTTGAGTTCAACCGCATATCCTTGACTCGAAAGTCCGTAGACCCGTGCGTAGTTCCAATTGCTTGTTTGAAAGCCACTTCGCGCACACGTCAGAGTGCACATCGTAATACTTGCCTGTTGGCGTGGCTACACAGCAAACGTCTTCAGCAAAGACCAACAGAGGAGGTCACCGTCTCATTCGGAAAAGTTTCACTGGGAAATCAGGCGCCTGACGCGGAGGGTGTGCAAGAGTCCACCTTAGGAAATAAAAAGTCCAACGAAAATGCTTCACTCCCCTCATCGACAGTGCTCGCCCGTCAGTTTATATGCGAGTGGAAGCGGCGAAAATCTACACATCAGCTGCGTCAGCACATGGACGAACAGTTATTGCAACTCAAGGTGTTGGAAGAAAGTTTTGAGAGCTCAGAACAGGTTCGTGTCCTCAGCGCTTTGCTCCTGGTAGCTGCGTCAGCGTCACAAACTCCATGGTACCATACGCATCGGCCAGACAAAGGGATTCCCCAAGGGAGACGTCTATCCGGCTTTTCTGCTCGTCATCAAGAGCTGTCCGAGTCAGGCGATTCACTGTTACGTTGTAAAGAGACGTGGGAGTCGCCTAGTGGCATGCTGCACTTCGACCACTCGGCGAAGTTCGAACCTGCTCTGACAACTTGCATTCCAGCGGACAATGCCCAGTTGTTTCGCAGCTGCTGCACAGATTCGTGCAGTACTTAGTGGCGGTAATTTGAGAGCGAAAGTCTGACTGGGATGTCCGGTTAGAGCGTGAAAAAAGCATAGGCGTAGATTGATGACGGCGCGGTGCGGGATAGATAAAACGCGCGAGCAGCGGTGAGTTCGGAGAGTTCATAATAGGCGCATTCCCGGCGCGCACGACACTCCCGAAGTCAGAGGTTACAGGCAATGAATACGTGATATATATGCACAGATGACTAATAATCTGACGTTGCACACAAATGCTGTGCTGACGTTGAAAGGGAATACTGCAGGCACAAGATATCAGCGAGCAGACTATGCAGAGTGTGCAGACCGTGATCAAGGATTACAAAACCATTCTTGAAGGGCTGTTCGAAGATGTTGGGAGGTTCGGTTCCCAGCCTATGGTTCACACTTCGACACACTGCGTACCATAACATGCTACAGTTCCATAGATGTTCTTATGACAGTGTTCGCCATTATTCCAGAACAATCATCAAAGTATGGCATACAAACGTCCAACCCCGGCTGCGGGCCTGGAACTTCACA
The DNA here is from genome assembly GCA_001247695.2 of Cymbomonas tetramitiformis. NCBI lineage: Eukaryota > Viridiplantae > Chlorophyta > Pyramimonadophyceae > Pyramimonadales > Pyramimonadaceae > Cymbomonas > Cymbomonas tetramitiformis. Next base: position 14,825 of record LGRX02028897.1, on the reverse strand, counting down.
TACACATCTTGTTTCTTTTCGCACACTTCAGCAACCCAACACCACACGTACTCATTACTCGATGCTGGTAGTGATCTGAACCAACCACTTATCACTATTACAGTCGTCATGGTGACGTGTGCTTCTGCGGCCCACATCGATGTGTGCGTATATATGATGACTTTCCGCCACACAATCTGTGCTGGGCGCTCATCAGCCATCATTTATCTGTTTAAAAGCTCATCAGCAAGAACTGTAGGAGATGTTGTCGAAAGCAGGTTTCTGCGTTCCTGCTCCCGCTACATTTGGAGGATTCTCTGAGGTATGCCATATCATACAATGCAGGAACCTCGTGCGTTTTGAGGATGAGTACCACGAGATGTCGAAACGGTTTATGCCGATGGTTGCGAGCCATGAAGGCAGTGCAAGTGGCTTCAAGCTACCCCCGGATAGCGAGATTGCACTGCAGCGGCAACGCTATTTCACGGTAGTGGAGCGAGCCGTGGAGCAATGCAAGCTCAAATGCGCTGAAATTCATACAGCTGCTTTTCATACAGCTGCTTTGACAGATGACATGGCGAGCTTTCAGAACTCAAATAAGTGCGCACGGCGTCGTCGCCCTCACCCCTGCCAATTGAATATGCTTTCATCACGGCAATTGGCGAGGCTGACTTGTAAATTTCACCGAGCACCTTGCAATGCTATCTATGTATCAAGGTAGCACTACTTTGATGCGATTGGGGCGCTTGTTGATCACGACATCATCGACACCCAATCCATCAATATGATATATGTCAGGACAGTTTGTTGAAAATATATAGCACTGATGGAACATGTTTGGTGGGACATTCAAATGAGAACAGATGCGCGAGACGATTGGAGAATGCTAGTTTTGTCGACGTGCACACGGACACTTTTCATCACGCCAACCCGAGTACCTCTGTTTCGGCTAGCCCTATTCAGACTCGAAATGGATCTGAGGAGGGCGGAGCTGTAATAAGCAACTATCCACCAGCAGCGCTGCCCCCTGCGTACTTTGGTGAAAGTGGACACGGCCCAGTTACGGCTAGTGCCAGCGACCTGCCACCACCTGGCGAATTCACATCACTACTGACCAGTGATGCATCAGCGGCGACTCAAAACAGCATCTGCGGCGACTCCAAAATGATAAAGAAGAAAAAAAATTGGGCGAAGGTCAAATTTTCCGATCAACAAAATGTAATTCCATTCCCAAATCCTGTATCAAATTATCAATGGTTGCATTTGCCACTCAATGCTCGCCAAGATATATGCTCCTCCTCTGATAGATCTTTACTTATTTGCTGCTGTGACGAGTTTATAAGGTTAAAGCAAGAAATTCAGCTTGATAACCTTGGGATTTCACCACTGCTATGCCTGTGGATTTACTGTGCAGCATTAGCTGCACTTATGCAAATATAGATGTGTTCTCTCGCTGATGACTGGCATTTGCCAGTGAGAGTGGTAACTTGATTTAATGTCGTGCACACCGACATATACTTTATATTTATGTCAACCTGCACAACTGTTCTGTGTTGAAATCTTGATGCTTGAGAAGTGCACGCGTTTCGAGTGCAGCACAATTATTTTTGACATGCACAGTGCTGCCCTTTGCAGGCCATACTGGAAGACTATTTCATTAAACACATCCAGGAACCCTACCCAAATGCCGAGAAGATATCGGAACTGGCTAAGGAAACCGGTCTCACCTACGCACAGGTGGGTTGTCTCATCAGGCTTATACACCTCGCATTTTATGTGTGCTTTCCCATGCGGTGCATACAGCATACTCCCTCTTATGCAGATACCTGCCTGTGTAGACTAAGGAGATAGCATCCCCTTGCCGCAGGTGAAGAATAAGATGGTGAATCTTCGATCTCGGCATTGGCAACCTTTTCTTGACATGGTCAATTCAAGTAGAGCAAACAATACGGCAGTAACATGTGGGCAAGCTGAAATAACTCAAGGGGTTCTCTCAACTGACCCCGAGCAACCTGCCGGCAGCAGCCCCCTGTTCCAAGAAGAAGCATCGGATACGCCAGCAGATATAAAAGAGGATGGGCAGGGGGGCATGAACGCTGAGGAACTTGATGAGGAATGTCTCATCAATTTCAGCGAGTCTGAACTGCAGGAAATATCCAGGATATCGGCGCTCTTGGGCTTCTGAGCGAACCAAGTAGCACGTAGGCTATACTTTTACAACGCCACATGAGGGGCACGAGTTCTTGCAATATCCTACGGCGTAACTCTTCCTTTGACAAAAGCAGCCCGCACACAGCAACTCCATACTTCTGGCTTGCACGTGCAAATCATATGCAGGGAGCCCCCGAAGAAACCAGGGGAATGCACCATCAACATCTGCAGTGGGTACGCTACATAATACTGGCATGGAGTAATCATTTGGGAAGCAAACTGTGCAGCACATCGATTTTAAGATAGCGTAACAGACACCATCTCATACATACATGCCCCTGAGCTATGTATTGAATTTCCTAATTTTAAGACGTATTACAACACATGTGTATTTGGGTGTGCCGTAATGGGCTTATACCATAATTTTTCTGTGTACCGTAATTCGTATGAAGACGCACGAGTTAGCGTGTGATGCCTGCACATTATTCTATGGATCTGCGAAACAGATGCTACGTTTTCCTGGCGTCGTGCACTGCACAAACCAAATAGCGTCACCGTCCAGGATCCAGAGGAGGAAGTGTTCTCCTATCTCCTTCTCTGCAGGCCGCGCCTTAAACGACTGAACAGCACGAGGCCAAGCCACCTAGAACCGAGTTTCCTTGAAGGCTAATGGGCCCAAGCGATCGTTCGCTGCAAGTGTTTCAACCATCTGGAGCGGCGTGAGCTTCCCGTTGTCCTGTCTCGGTGAGGCACCTGGCAATGCCGTGTCGCGCAGCGAGCAGTGAGAGAAGAGCACTCGGTCGAAAGCAAGTTGCTGGATTTGAAACGGTGTGCACCATTCTTCGGGTTGAGCATCTAAAGCACAACTATATAACTGTTGAACCCAAAAGAAAATAACCCGAAAATAGACCTGGCACACATCTTCCTGGTTGGCAGCGCAGTAGCGAAGAAACCGTGTTGCGTCTTCATTTTTTGTTGAAGATTCAAGAAAAAACACAGCCAGTCTTCCGAGCTTGTAAAGCAACTAGCAAGCGAACACATGCTGAGTATACCCGGCTTCTGATGCAGCCGGCGAAGGGACACACACCGACTGCTTTTGCCCAGCCACACACAAGATGAGGAGACACACATCGACTGCTTGTGCACAGCCACACACAAGATGAGGAGACACACATCGACTGCTTGTGCACAGCCACACACAAGATGAGGAGACACACACCGACTGTTTTTGCCCAGCCACACACAAGATGAGGAGTCACACACCGACTGTTTTTGCCCAGCCACACACAAGATGAGGAGTCACACACCGACTGTTTTTGCCCAGCCACATACACAAGGTGAGGAGACGCATGCCAAGCCTTCCGAGCTTGTGGCGCTCTGAGCGCACATAGCCTTTGGGAAGTGGCGGCACGAGCATACCTGGTCCCAGAAGGGAAGGTCTTCCAGACGAGGTTCGCGGCCGTGTTGAGCAAATGGAAGAATCTACAGTGCCCCCCGAAGCTTCTTTACCCTCAACCTGGCCCAGGTTGTGGAAGCTCCACTGGCAGACTACACTGGGGGAGCAAGGGGAGGCCGGGGAGGGCCAATGCCAGAGGGAAGGCCGGGGGCAGCGAGGAGGTGTGTGGAGAGATCATACGAGATCGTGCAGACCGCTGTGGGCATAGGGGCGGTGGTTTGAGCAATGGGGGTCGGCAAGATTGATGAGCGCCCAGAACGCGGAGTCGTCCAATCATGATGGGGGAAGAGGCAAGGGGACCTGCAGAGGGCTGATAGGAGAAGGTGATGTGGCAGGCAGGCTGACGTAAAAGGGAGTTCTGTAATACGAGTGATGCATGCAAAAGCAAATCGGTACTAAGAGGGGCGACTGAGGCACGTGAGGGGCCTGGGCAGTAGGTGGGAGGGCGCGCACTGGCAAGGTTTGACGGGTGTTTGATGCGAGGCCCAGGGCGGGCAGAGCCGATGCGGAAAGGCAGCTCCGAAGCTTCCAAGGGTTGGTGAATCATGGTGCGCGCGGACCCCACACGCTTTTTCAGTGATACCGCCGACATCGCGTTCACAGAGCCTGCGCCCGCCGCCCTCATCACCCGCCTCACTCCCATCCCAGGCACCGCAGCACGCAGTCCAAGCCTTCTCTCCATCAAAGGCACGGGCCCAACGTTCGTTCATGGTGCACGCCACCGCTTCCTGCCATTACAATACTGCCATTAAATCAGCTTCCTTGGGACTCCTTGTTGTTAAGCAGGGTAACCGTAATTGGCACCTCTTCCCAAGTCTACATTCTTACCATCGTCTTGCCGGTGGCTGGACAACGAGGGCGGCCTCTTTAGGAGCGCCGGCCGACTGCTCCCCAGTATTTGCGTGCGCGGCTCGTGCCGGATCACCGCGCTTTCAGAGTATTCATCACCTCGTGGAGACCCCGGCTCTCGCTGGCTGAGGTGTAGTGGCACTATTGGGAAAAGATGAGAAGTTATCACTTTTCTCTTGCATCGGACGATCTTGCAGCCCTTCCACTGAGGCCTCCCCACAAGCAGTGCATGTGGCATCCTGCAGGCATGGCACACGCAGGGAGGCCGCAGATGCACCCTAAGGCGAGGTGGGCGGCTGCCAGCTTCCCAGCGGCAATGGGAGAGTGTGTGGAGCTGGGCAGCAGGGCGGCAGTGGGCTTCGCAATCTGAGCTGCCGGGCATCTTGCCTGGTTCAGGGGACACTGCATGCTGGGGGAGGATCGTCGGGGTCTCGAAGCGTGGGGAAAGAGGGCCTCGGGGGGAGCCCCCCCCCGTGGCTGCCCCATGCACGGCACCGCTCTTCACGACGCACTCAGGGTCTGCCTTCTCAATCGTATAGAGATGCAGGGCTAGATTCGACAGCTCGGACGGCGTCAGCGGCCGCATACGTTCCGGATCCAGTGCCTGGCGGCCAGGCCCTCCCCGCGTCACCACCGACTTGTGCATGCTGGACAACGTCATCCGCTCACTCCCCACAAGCGTTCCGTTGCAAGACCTTCCCATCCCAGCTAGACGCCACTTCTTGGTGAAAACAAGACATTGGCATGGATATGGAGAGCAAGCGCGTCACTGAGGTTCTGCCTTGAGTGCAATCTGCTGCTTTCTGCTTCGCTTCCCCTCTGGGCTGCTTACAGGAGGCCCTCGGGTGCAACAGGCCGCACGGGCTCCACGGGTTTCCAGTACCTGCACTGGACCCTGTAACGGCGATGACTGGCGCCTGTAACCCGTGGGCGTAAGCCCTGAAACGGCCCTGTGACCCCTGGATGTAACGGCGATGACTGGCGCCAGTAGCCCCTGTGACCCCTGGATGTAACGGCGATGACCTGCGCCAGTAGCCCCTGTGACCCCTGGATGTGGCGATGACTGGCGCCAGTAGCCCTGTGACCCCTGGATGTAATGGCGATGACTGGCGTAGTAGCCCCTGTGACCCCTGGATGTAACAGCGTGACTGGCGCCAGTAGCCCCTGTGACCCCTGGATGTAACGGCGATGACCTGCGCCCAGTAGCCTGTGACCCCTGGATGTAACGGCGATGACTGGCGCCAGTAGCCTGTGACCCCTGGATGTAATGGCGATGACTGGCGCCAGTAGCCCCTGTGACCCCTGGATGCTTGGCGATGACTGGCGCCAGTAGCCCTGTGACCCCTGGATGTAACGGCGATGACTGGCGCCAGTAGCCCCCTGTGACCCTGGATGTAACGGCGATGACTGGCGCCAGTAGCCCCTGTGACCCTGGATGCTTGGCGATGACTGGCGCCAGTAGCCCCTGTGACCCCTGGATGTAACGGCGATGACTGGCGCCAGTAGCCCCTGTGACCCCTGGATGTAACGGCGATGACTGGCGCCAGTAGCCCCTGTGACCCCTGGATGTAACGGCGATGACAGGCGCCAGTAGCCCTTGTAACGGGGATCACTAGTGCCCGTGGCTGAAGCTGCACCACCCTCCTCACTCCTGCAGAGGGGTTTGAGCGGAAGACGCTTAGCTGGCTTAATCCACTGTTGCAGCGACCAGGCTTACTCTGGCCAAAACATGGCATGCCAAAATGGTGATGACGGAAGTCCATTGGTCGTCAGATGGCCCAGACCGTACGATGGTGATGCCGGAAACCCGTTGATCGTCAGATGACCCACGCCATACGATGGTGATGACGCAAGTCCATTGATTGTCAGACGACCCAGGCTGTACGATGGTGATGATAGAAGTCCATTGATGGCCAGATGTATGGCCAGGTCATATGGGATGGCCCAAGTGAAAATATAATATTCCATGCGATGACTGCACTCTTGGATTTACAGTTAAGCACAGCATAGACCAAACACCCTTTGAAGACACTACCTACTAAAATGTCCCCCAAGCTCAGCAAACTATGGAAGAACGACTGACCCACTACGTTAAATTTCTGGTCGACGTGAGAATTATCAGAGAGATAAGAGACTCGCGCGCTATCAAACGCGCTTGTAGGGTTGCAAACCGCCGAAAGCTTGCAACATTTTGGAAATGCGCGCTCAACTGTTTGAGACAAAAGTATTTTCACCCTGGCCAACATTTTGACCACAAACAGCAATGCTTCGCCCTGTGTAGTCATTGATGCAGCGATGCCACTCGTACCACAACCACAGTGGTTGCACCTAATTGTTCTACATGCGAAAGCGTGCAAACATAACGAATGCAAAAATATGAACATATGAAACATCCCTCCAGGCCGCATGTGGGTTGCCAGGAGCTGAGCCCGGCCACGGGAGCTGAGAAACTGCTCTCAAGCATTGCATGCACGGCACGCTCCTCTGCACATGCTCTACACCACACGTGTGTCCCTTGCGAGATCCCCTGCGTCACAGGAGGAATGTGTCGCGGGGTTGAGGGCACCGGAGTGGGCTCCAGGCCCAGGGGAATAAAGTGCGCGGCACTGACCGACAAGCTGGTGGCTTGGCCGTAAGGATACTGCATCATCCGCGGGGAGGAGGCGCCGGGGATCAGCCGAGACGCCCTCCACCCCTTCCTCGGCGTGCCCCCGGATTCTCCCGGCGGGGAGTCCAGAGGAGGCTCCGTTGGCGAGTCCGGCGCAAACGGATCTCTCCGGAATGTGTGCTCCGCCCGCTCCTGCCCTCCCGTAGGCTCGGCGGCGTCTGGGCCCCGCACGCCCCCCCCCACACCCAAGCCTTCTCACACCCTCATCCCAACCACCATCGAATACAACCGCCTCAGCATGCGAACATGTCTCCCTCGGCGCCTGCAGCATGCCGCGTTCTCCTCCGGACATCTGCAGTGAACCGCAAGCACTTGCTGGCTGCACCCGGCCCGAGGAAGCCGTGACCTCCCTCAGCCGCTGCACGTGGCACCATTTGCGCCAGCGACGCTCGGGTGCTCCAACTGACCCCGCACGCTGCACCTCCCCTCAGCCGCCGCACCCAGCCCTGAATCAAAGTCGAAGCTTACCGCTCGGGCCAGCGTGAGCCGGTTGGACAATGCCCTCGAGCACTATGGGCGGCACACTTGGCGCTGGCTGCGCTCCGGGACCTTCCCCCTGGATATCACCCACCAACCGCTCCCGGCCCCACCTCATCAATTTCCCTGCATCTCCCTGCCCTCCAGCCACCGCCCCGCCGTCAGTCCATCACGCGCGCCCCTTTCACCGCCCCTCCCTCTGTTTAGGTCCTCCGCCCACCACTCCAATCGTCGGCCCCTCCGGACCTTCACCTTCCTCCTGCTTGCTTCGGTCTCTGCATTCTACATCCAGCCCGTCCAGAGCCGCGCCGGCATCCCTCTCGCTTCACCCTGCACTTGCTTCAGCCCTTTCCGATCTCCACCTTCCACCCGAATACCTGAGCCAGTAATCCAGCCCTCTGTCGGCTGCCCACCAGCCCTCTGCCGGTTACCCACCAGCCCTCTACCACCTACCCACCCGCCCTCTGCCGGCTGCCCACCGGCCCCTCTATCTGCTACCCACCAGCCCTCTGCCGGCTGCCCACCAGCCCTCTGCCGGCTACCCACCAGCCCTCTGCCGGCTGCCCACCAGCCCTCTGCCGGCTACCCACCAGCCCTCTGCCGGCTACCCACCAGCCCTCTATCTGCTACCCACCGGCCCTCTGCCGGCTACCCACCAGCCCTCTGCCGGCTACCCACCAGCCCTCTGCTGCTGCCCACCAGCCCCTCTGCCGGTTACCCACCAGCCCTCTGCCGGCTACCCACCAGCCCTCTGCCTGCTGCCCACCAGCCCCTCTATCTGCTACCCACCGGCCCTCTGCCGGCTACCCGCCAGCCCTCTGCCTGCTGTCTACCAGCCCCTCTGCCGGTTACCCACCAGCCCTCTGGATCCCCACCCGCATCCCTCTCGCGTCCCCTCCCTGCACTCCACTTGTCAACCCCATGAGCGAGCGAGCGCAGTTCGAATGCGGACAATGTTCAACCTACTCGCTGGCACAGCTCCGGGCGAGGTCGCCGCGGGGCAAAGTACCTCTGAAGCAGGCAAAGCAGCGGCGGGTCTCGACGGCGCTGCCTCAATCTCAATCTCCCGAGCCGACGCGCTTGTGTTGAAGGGAGGAGCAGCGGCATTGGGAGTTGCTGTTCGGGATCTGGTGAGGGCTTTCATGGAAGGCCGCCTGATGGAAGACATCGACGGCCTTGGCTCGAGCTCTGCGGGACCGCTGTGGTCGTTGAAGAGCGGATCTGCGGCCAGCTGGCGGACGTTTTGCGGCGAACCATCCTTCCGATCGGACCTACTCCGTGGCTTCGCGGCGCTCGGGTCCGACATGCAGCACAGGAGACACATGACTTGATTCATGCGCTGACCAATAGGAATTAGGTACGTCACGAGCGCCACGTGCCATTTTAAACGCCACTTGTCCACCTGCTCAACGAAAGCGTATGGTCAGGCGCAGGAGCACGGCAGGCTAGGATGGGCAGGCATCTCCACGTCAGCATACATCCTTTGGACAGCTGTACAACAGGCGCTCGCAGTCATCCCCACACATCACAGAGCCCCCAACCCCCTCCCAGCCCAGTTTCCCTCTAAGGGCCCAAAAGCCTCCCCCTTTCTGAGATTCGGCCCCACTCAAGGGCCCCTTAGACCTCCTCTGAGTATCCCTCTCCTCCCCTCAGTCCTCCACTCCAATACTCTGCCCACGTGGCATTCTGCTCCACTCTTGCGTCCCCTCCGCCCCCACTTACAGGCATTCTGCTCCACTCTAGCCCTCCCTGCCACAGCGTCTACCAGTTCCAACTTTCAGGGGAAAAGCTTTACACTGTGCTGCAGCAGTTTCCGCTCTCCGACTTTCCCGGGCTCCCACAGACGGAGGGACCCCAAGCTTGGATTAGCTTCAGTTGTTTTGGGGGGTGTTGCGTCCCCGAGCCAGGGGGGTGTGTTGCGAGGGCGTTTCAGCCCAGGTGCACTCCTCGAGGTGGGGGGCACCTGCTTGTTGTAGTACTTCTCGAGGCGCTCCGCGAGGTCGCCGATCTTCTCTTCCGCGTCCGTCAAGGCGTGCTCCGCGTTGAACTGATTGCTGTTCTTCATCGCTTGCACCAGCCGCTTGTCCTCCTCCGTCAGCTCTCGGCCGAGGTGCGCCCCCGCCGCCTTGAGGACTTCGTACACTTCGTTGTTCCGCTCCAGCACAGCCACCTTCAGCAGCGTCTCGCCCGCCTGCGTGCACTCGGCGCCCCCCCCCTCCTCCCCCCCCTTTCCGCTCTAGCCCGTGCTCCTCGGAGCGTGCAGGTGAGAAGCCTGCTCGTTTCAGGCTCTGTGTAGAGCGACCTTCATCCGACACCTGAAGCTGTCGACGATCTGTTCTCACCACACCCAACCGCCTAAGCCATGCCAGCCATGCAAGATAAGTCCTTTGCCTCTTAGACCATAAACCGCCTAAGCCATGCCAGCCATGCAAGATAAGTCCTTTGCCTCTTAGACCATAAACCGCCTAAGCCATCCAGCCATGCAAGATAAGTCCTTTGCCTCTTAGACCATAATCTCCGAGAGCCCCCCCGCCCCCTCAGGGTCCTCCCCTCCATGCTCCCAGGCTGATGATAGTCCACGACACAATGGTAGCATTTTCGCCGTGTTGAAACGTAGCCGCCTCCCCTGCCCCGTACAGGACCTCCGTCGATCCTCCACAATGCGCTGAAGGCATCTTCGCCGATATCCCCTCAGAGGGTGATGCGCACGGAAGGATGTGGGGGACGCGCCGACGGAGACTTCGGGGCAAGATGGTCGAACATGCATTCAGCGGTGGTTGAAAATGTCTCCATAACCACAACGTGTTGTGCAGTTGTGGTTGTGCAGGACGGGCGAAGGGGGACCGGTGTTCAAACATAGGAACGCAGGGACGGTCGTGGTGCGCAAGAAGGGGGCGGTCGTGGCGTAGAGATTGGGGCGAGGGATGGCGCTTTTGGGGGAGTTCCTCTCGCCCCTCTCCTGTGCCCCTATTCCATGCCATCCACCCAAACTCTACAACCCACCGTCTGTATCACCGACCATAATTTCAAGAGGGGTGCCGTAGTTCACCTGATTCCTCACGTTGACGTCGGCGCCTGACTGGATCAGGATCTGCACCACGTCCTTTAGATTCCTCTCCACCGCGTAGAACAGCGCAGTGGCACCCTCCTGCCATCCCATCGTCCACTGTCACAAGGGGCGATCGAGGACTCGCCTGCCAAGTTCACCCTTGACTACAAACTTGCCGCCAAACAAGGACAACCAGCAACAGACAGCCTGAATTGCAACGACCACCAGCAACAGACAGCCTGAATTGCAACAAGAAGCCCGAGGGCTGAGACAAGACAGAGAACCTGCAGCTAGCGGGCGCGGCAGAGCTGGGAACTGCACCGAATCTGCAATATCTGGTTCTGCGCCAGCCTGAAGTAGTGTCTGGACGATGAGAACGTGCCCGTTAATGGCTGCCCAGTGCAGGGGCGTTTTGCCTTTCTGTGCACACGCGCTCACCAAACACCAGCGCCCCTCGGTGAGAGCGCGCGCGCGCGCGCCTGAGCTGGACTCCACATAGATTGCCTACGTGGCGGAGGGCAACTTATGTCGCTCAGAGGTTGGGAACTTTAGAAAAATCAGAATAATCAGCGCGAAACAATAGGCAGCGTCCGAGGCTAAAACAGCTTGGAGCCGAGCGACTGTCCGGGATATTGCGGGTCCTAGGGCTCTTAGATACGCCGGGTTGAGGGTCAACGGCGCCTGTCGGTCTCGAGTACATACTGGACTGCGAGTAGCATGACAGACAGGGCGACGTCTTGGGTGATACAACTTGCAGCTAAACGAAACAGAAAAGGCCAAACTAATCTCGCAAAGAACTTTCTTAGAAGAAGTTCTGGCGCCATAAAGAGCAGAAATACTGCTTACTGCTCTGCCACACAAAGCCACGTCGGATGTGGGCCCAACTTGCTCCCGTATTCTTGGGGCTTTTTACAACAGGTGTTGCGCGGCGAGGCGCTGCAAGAATACAGAAAGGCGTCACACTACATGCCGCTAGTACCTTCACCGTTCTGACATTACTTCCGGATTCGATGAGCTCCACCACGCGTCTGAAGTCGCCGTCCCTCGCCGCGGCGCACAAACTGCGCATGGTCAAGTTTTAGCTTGTCTTACAGGCGCGAGTGGTTGTTCACCGAGGAAAAGCTATCGTTGGACCTGCGACGTGCCCAGCTGTGAAAACGTCTGGGCAAAAGCTAAGTCGTTGACGCTGCACATGTCTTTTCAACAAAGCTCTCGGCCGTGGATTCCCCCGAAACTAGCGCCTCTTAGTCAGGCGATGAGCGACTGAACAAGCAAGTCTTGAGCGGAAATATTAGGAAGATTCCCATGAATACGTGCGGAATCAACCGCGAGTCTTAAGCTAGGATATCGCAGCCCAGTTGTTTGGATATCGCCTGTAGAAGAAATATGGATATTCGTAGACCCAGGCGAAGCGCAATTGCCTGTTGCAGACCTCACTGCAACTACATGGCAGTAATTCGCCTAACAGCTAGCTTTTAGGTATGCTTGGGCTTCCTCTCTCGAGTAGCAGTACCGAGTGTGTCACTACAGTTAACAGTAGATTCATTCTTGGAATTAGAGCTAGAGTATACCACCCGACGCCGAGACCCGACCAATAGCTCGAAGTTCTACCAACTTGCAACTAGAACTGTTGAACTCAACTGTGACACCAAAACCTAACATAAGTGATAACACCTCCCGTCCGACCTGCATCTGCACCTCACACTCACCTCTACCGTATCGTCACATGCTCTACACACCTGCGCTGGACTACGAGGTACAGTATCGTTTGTGACACTCGACTGTCGCTGTCGGTCGGGTGTATGGCGATCGGATGGCGCTCGGCTGGCGTTCTTCAGGTTTTTTCAGTCCTCCGCTCGGTGTCACGTCCCGACCGAATTGCGCGTGAGTGCCGACGCGACGCCCTGAGCCTGACGCTCGGCTGGCCGTCACAGCGTGTCTCAGCGTCAGCGGGTTATTACAGTAGAGCTCTATCGTATGATATCTCATATATCTGATACTTTAGTTCAATCAATTGAATGTTGAAATATTCGCGTGATCAGATAGTTCAATGCTACGCTAAGCTGGTTGAGTTCCATGTGTCTGACGTGAGGCTGGAGTGATTTCAGGACCAGCCGCAATGTATCTGCACTCGCCAACTTTTCCTTTGCTCAAGCTGAAAAGATATTCCGTGCCATCTCACTCCCGAGTCAAAAGCCAATGTCAAGTAAGGGCAGCACAGCCGATTGGAAAGTCTGCCACCGAAGAGCAGCGAGCTGAGTCGAGGAGTTCTGCAGAGCTGCGTCTCCTCCGTCCTCTCGCCGACATTTGGGGCGTTTCAATTAATGTTCGTCTCTAACAAACGCGTAGCTTGCCAAATCACTCTCAGCCCGTCTTTGTCTTGCAAGTTCGCAGCGAGACCGTGCCGTGCTGTCCTCGATTGTGGCGATCACTAGAAAGTACTTCCGCATGCACTTAACGTCAATTATTATGGATGATAGCATGATAAGACTATTCTTGATATGTTACAGGAGGGTGAAGCGGAAGAGATCGGTACGCTGAAAGTGAACAGGTCCTAAAAGCAAACTGCACTTCCTTTTCACACCCGCGACAAGTCGATCCCCCTGGACTCTGTGCTCGTGCCACCTCGTTGGTTCACACGGGGAAGCCCCAAAAGTCTTTGGCGATAACTTTGCGTGCGCCCAGCTGTTTTGATTTCCAAAATCTGAACAGAAGGAAAGACTGCGGAAAGCCCGTCAGAATCTTCTAAAGGCGATCCAGTAGGACGGGCGCGCATGTGGCCTGTGCTATCACGCCGGGGATCGCTTCACCGTGATTTTAAGGACCGTGAGTGCGCACCTGCTCACAGCAGACCATCGCCTCTCACTGGATGCACCTCACGCTACCACAAGTTCATCTTTCGCGTTGCCAATATGAGAAGAGTTTCCTCACGCAATATATCACTCTCAAGATACTGCCTGCCATACTTCGGGAGCTACTTGAACCCAATCTGTGGACGTCACGCTCTCAGCCGCACTCCACAGCGTTCTGCGCGCTTTGAGCGTGAGGCCGAAACGCGCTGTGAGCGAGAGGCCGAAAGAGGACCTGCGCGTTGCATTTACAGCGATTTCGCTGCGCAAGATCTCCTCAGGCACGGGTAAAGTTGTGGCTCATTTGACTGGGATCAGGTACTTGCTAGATGAAGGTGTGGTGGCTGTGAAACCATCGGAAGTCGCGGGCCTCATCGAGGAAGGGTTCACGCTCCTCGACGTACGCATTGACTGGAGCCATGGAGAATGGCACCTCGAGAAATCCACTCATATTCCGTTGTCAAGAAAGATAGAGGGGAGTTCGCCCATCAAGGCGGCGCGCAAAGCGGGTTTCGCCCTCTTCGCCGAGTTCCCGCCAGTTGAGCGCAATTACCCGACTTGGCTGCAGGTTTGCCTTCCCTGCTCTGAGATCAATCTTCACAATTTCTGCGCGCTAGTTTCCCATCTTCTGTTTTGCCACTTGCGCCGAGCCCGAGTCGACCAACACGAGCTGGGACGCCCTTCGATAGAGCGGACACTTCTACCTTCAACCCAACTCTCTTTCTCATCGTCAAGTCCGCGCACTTCACGCGTTGGTAGCCAACTATGCCTTCATAGAAAGCTTCTCAGCACTGGAACTCATTTAAAACTATAGAACAGCCTGGCGCTGCTGTATCAGGGGTGGGTCGCGACGGCGATACCCATTTTGATTTGTCGGAGGCTGTTCTGCGACGTTCTGCCTCTCAGGAGGTCCAGGCCAAGTACACGCAAGACAGTAAGTTAATTATTGCATGCGACCAAGGTGGCTTGCTAAGTGAAGATCGTCAGAAGGTGGTGTACTCGTCCTCACTTGAGGCCCTCTTCCTCCTCAAAAAAGCTGGATTCCGCCACGTGTACCTCCTGCAGGTAACTCGCTTAGTCTTGAGCCCCCCTCCCTGTTCTCGCCTGGGCTGACATCCGCGCTACTCAGAGTGCATGGCCCTGCCTTAAACCCTAAAAGTATGCCAGAGCTCTTGAGCACTCTGAGCTCTAGAGTGCTCAAGGGTACTGTAGAGCACCTAGAGTACATTTAGAGTGGCTCCCGTGTACTCTAAGCCCCCATAACGAGTACATTTAGAGCGGCTCCCGTGTACTCTAAGCCCCCATAACCTGCGCTCCCCTTACGCCTCACACCCTTCTCCCCGCTGA
>LGRX02028896.1:0-54160 GCA_001247695.2 Cymbomonas tetramitiformis | reverse complement strand
AAGGCAACCTCAACATACGCATCACAGCGCCCCCTGTTGAGCAAGGCAACCTCAACATAAGCATCACAGCGCAGCATGTTGACCATAGAACATAGGCCAACTATTGACCACGGAGACCTCTGCATAAGCATCCCGGCGCCCCATATAATCCAAAGCAACCGTGTTAGCAGCAAAGCTACCCCCCAACGTAACATAGCGCATCCCTTACTGCACAAAGCGAACTTGCTATTAGCATCACAGAATCCTGTGAAAGACTGCTCCTATGAAGCAAGTCTAAGATTCGGCAGTCGTTTTCGTAGCTTTTGCTATTGTGAAGACCATCAGATGCTTATGTTGCGCAGCTCTTACAAGATGAATCGAAGGGAAACCTTTCTTTAAAATCCGCGAAGAAAGAGCACGGGCGCACCCATGCCACTTAGGGCTCCACACGCGTTAGAGTAATCAATACTGCCTGTGTCGAATTCTCCAGTAGTTACGAGCTGCAAGCAGCCACAACCCAGGATGGCCCATCAGATGGAGACAGAAGGTCTTGCTACAGCATAGAAGGGTCTCCATTGTCCTGCGGTTGTATTGCGAATTCAAGACAAAAGGAGGTGCACCACAGATTGAATTGACAAAAGAGGTTGCACCGTAGAATCAGTAGATTGTGTGCCCTATGCCATCGTGGGATTGCGCATTGCGTGGTAAAAAAATATATATTTTTTTCAACGAAGCCTTACCTCATCCAAGTCAATACCAATGGCTTCGAAGGCAGTATTCATCGAGACAGCACACGTCTCGTCATCCGAGTTTTTTGAGCACGCAAACTGAACGACTGACTTCATGAGCTCGATAATATCATCAACGGAGGTCTGGTTGCACCCAGCAGTCTCCATGATGGGGGCCGCATCCGCATATAACTTATCAAGGTCTCCCATTCCACACTGCAATTGGGAAGCACAGGCAGGGACTAAGAGGGTGCCGTGTATGCATATGCGCCTCTGCCTTTTAGTCAGGCTGTAAGCATAAGCATCCCCAAGGGTGTTCAGGGAGCGCGGCGCGTAAAGCGTTGACAAATTCATAAACTGTTGATCTAAGCATCCCCAAGGGTGTTCAGGGAGCGCGGCGCGTAAAGCGTTGACAATTCATAACCTGTTGATCTACATGCAAAGCGAAAGGATGTTTTTAAAGTGTGAGTACGAAATGACTAAGCGTCTAACTCTTTGAAGTACACACACCGCTCCACACACTGAGGTGGCAAAATTCGGGTCCGTCACGATGCCGAGGGCTGACTCCATGTCAGTGAACTGGTCCATGTAAACTGACAGCTCGCTTTGGCAAGCGGCTAAGTCCGCACGTGTAAGGCCTTGAAAGCATGCCAGAAACACCAACAGCAAAGCATGACGCGGTGCGGAAGGTTGCAGGGCCCCACTGCGGCGTGCCATCTGCCCGAGTCGCACACAGACGCCCCTGACAAACCTTTAAAACAACAAGGCTCGGGATATGTAAAAAATAGGGATACAAACACGAATATTTGTGCGTTAAAGCGGCTTTTAGCAGTAGTATTGTCCTCGTAAGGTGGCGAGTTGTCTTTCAAAATCAAACCCTAGCGATCGTTTTGACTTAAAGAAAGCACTCAGCTGATTGAGGCCGGCCGAACTGCATTGTCCTGTGTGCGTCACATGAAATTGAACTTGTAGGTGGGGGGGGGGGAAGAAACTCGTAGTAGCTGAACTCGTAGCTGGTAGCACTAACTCGTAGCCATACTGTAGGATACTTAAGGAGCTATTCTAGCATCTTCAATCTACCGTTCTAGTGTGCATCGCGACCGTACAGGTATGTTCAATATTCTATATTGTGCACGCGGACGAGTCCGTAGCACCGCTGCAGGTCCTTGTGGTGTCTCGGTACCGAGCGGCAGTCGCGGGTGGGATACCATATTCGCTTAGCCCGAATGTTATGCGCAGTGGAAGCGTGGTGGGCCCATAACCTGATAGCAAAACAGACTTTGCCGATATATGATATAAGGCAGGCAATGACACAGAACTCAGTGGAGGCGAAAGATAACTGAATAAAATACAATAGGGGTTTTATTAGGGTTTCTCTTTCTGGCCGACCCAACTGAACTGCCGAGCTGAACGTCAACGTGCAACGAACTCAAGTGACCGACCGCACTCGGAGTGACGAGTGAAGGGGGACAAGAGGTAGTTGTGGGGGGGGGGCAGTGGGCGTGATTCGAGCCAGTCATCTCGACTCACGCCCAGCTGGGACGCATACTCGATACTGCATAGCATAAGCATATCACGCATATGATGTCATACTAGGCGGATCGATCTCAAAAGGAGATCTCCACTAGGCCATCTGACCGCAGGATCATGTGCGCGACAATACTTCACTTTTTGCATCCCAACATGCCATGCCATAACGCGAGGGTGGCGTCGCGATAACATCATCATGCCATAGCACAACAAGTTGGCCAACGTGCGCATTATTATATTGTCAACCCAGGCAACGACTGAGTCTGACATCTACCTCTTGTCTGCCGTTGCCTAAAATGCTAATTTCTGGTTGGTCCAACTCGGCCAACAACGTGTCATTGTCAACCCAGGCAACGACTCACATCTACCTCTTGTAAACGCGGATGTCAACCGAGGGAACACCATCCTTCCTACCTGACGCTTTTTGGCAGGGCCCTTACCATGTGCACCCACTATCGGGAAAGCCAATCAGAACATGCCAGCTCAAAGATGCCATTGCAATACGACTTTTGTAAGTGCACAAATGGCAAAACACCATTGGTTGTCGATGACGAGCGAGCGACAATATACGGCGTTTTGTCTCAATATACTATTTATCTTATACAACATTTTGCGATATAATCGCCGCAGTCATGATGACCCAAAAGGTTACATCGCGACCGTAAACATACGGTCAGATAGTATCTGTACCATCCGATTCTGTATTATGACAGGTGGTAACTCGAAACCGACTTAGTTTGAAAAATGACCTTTCAATGTGCATGTCTACTTCCGGTCAAAGCTGTGCTAAGGTCAACTTTTCACGGCGGTTCGATCTATCGGGAGGGTTTCATCTCGTTCGCAGGATTCCCGCCTGCAAGCGAGAGCCCTAGGGTAGGGGTCCCTGCCAGTTCGTTCCCGCCTTTCAATTTGGCGCATCATGCTTGAAAATTGAAAGATTTCCTCCCGATGAATCTTTCAAACTAAAACTTTTCTCTCCGATATACTTCAAGTTTCACTCGAAAACATATCGTCAACGTTCCACTACGGTGGGTACGTTTATCGCTCAGGGTTCGCTTTGATCCGCTGCATTATCCGCCTTGTAGCATGGCGCATCCAAGAGTGGACAAGATGTATGAAAAATATTCCGAAAGTGTTTCTCAAAGACGCAGAAAAGTTTCGCTTAAACGAAACTCTTCTGGGCGTTTTGCGCTCAAAGAAACAGCAGATCAATCTGCTAGTTCTGAAGCGCCATCCCGGATGTGCCGCGGGGCTCGAAGCGTGTGAACCAAATGACCAAATGAAACACAGATGCACACATACAGCGTTGAAAATATGTTTAAGTCGTTGTTATTATTATTTCTTAGCGTTCCCTTCGGCAGGATACCGAAGGGAATGCCGTTTTGCGGATGCCGGTTCCCGCTTCCGCCACACGAAGCGGGGAATCCGGGATCTGCTTCCAGTCACCGAATCTGTGCGGGGATGCTTCCTAGCGTTCATAATACCTTATATTAAACATTACTCGCTTCTAATATATCGCGAAGAGTTATCAATCTCTTCATTAATCTACCCTGCTGCACTAGGTTTTCACAGTGTAAAGCGCTTAAGAAGCGCGAACGGAAGCGGACAGATTCCAGAAAGATACCGGTGCGATTTCAATAACGGTTTAGATGTCCTTCCGATGTAATCGAACGGCTGTACGGAATTTGTAAACAATGAAAAATATAATTCGCATCTGAGGATTTTCATTACACTCTTAATACGCCGTACGGCAGTTTGCCAGAGTTCTCCATCGTTATCTTCATCCACGAAAGCAGTCGGATCAAGAATTTGCTAAATCTAGATCGTACAAAGTAATTTATATTTCGGGTATATTCGATGCATCTTGAGTCAGAAGATGGTGTATAAAATGATGTTCATTACAAACGAAAAACGCCGTACAATTTAGAGAGGTTCCGCAAAAAGGCATCTTTTCATAATTCGGGACCAAATCCCGGTGCCACGTCGGATTTTGTGTCGAGTCACTTCTTGGGTCCTGGCGTAATTCCAAAATGACGCCAGGGAATATTTCAGTCTCGCAAAAAACGCGAAATCCATTTTTCGTGTGAAACAGTCCGCAGTCGCAAAGATTTCGAATGCTCTCGCGATATCGAATGTTGTAAATGGTGGGCAGCGACGGTCAATTCTCCGCTGTCTTTTGACTGCACTGCAGTAGCATGTGCACACCACATACAAACAAAAGAGCATCTTTTGGGAGCCAAAATCCGTCACATGCATGAAGCGCACGCGTGATTTTCAATTTATAAAAACAATTTTCATCCGAATTCGGGAGCGATTTCCCGAATTCGGACGATTTACAGTGTTAAGAAAAAACGGAGCCCTCAGTGTTAATTTTCATTTCACGTAAGAATCTTTCCATAATTCGGAGTAAAATTACGCCAACGTCCGACTTGTCTCGTGAAATTGTCCACGTCACCCGTTTTTTGACCGAATTCGGCTTGCGGAACCTCTCTAATAACGTGTCGGGAACGCGTCAGGATCTTTCGCAGCGCGTTACTTCACGTGAACGCGTCAGGATCTTTCGTAGCGCGTTATTTCACGTGAACGCGTCAGGATCTTTCGTAGCGCGTTATTTTACGTGAACTTTTCATTTATCATACGGATGCTTGGCGCGAGGATTTAAAGTTTTTTAAAGTATTGGCTTCCGTGTATGCCTTCCGTGATGAGTCCCCTTTGGCAGAGTAGGTATGAGGTCGAGCGCATCAAAACTCTTCGTCAATTAAACATACTGGACAAGAACGAGGACGTCTTCAAGGATGCCGTTGAACTATGCTGCAGAATGTTTGGAGTTTCTATCTCGTTAGTCTCTCTGGTCGACGTAGATCGTCAATTTTTTGCGGTGCGCTACATCTGTATGTTACCGCAAGTTTGCTATCGACGTTTTTAACGCTTGCATCTCTTATGATTGCGGTTGCTGTTCCAGGCGCGTTGTGGGATCACGTTGACTGAAACACCGCGAGCGCAAAGTTTCTGTGCTCACATGGCACGCTGCGACTACACCGACGACTTATTAATTGTTAATAACGCTATGGAAGATGACAGGTTGACTTCGTCCCACGCCACCCCTTGGCCTGGTCCCTCCGTACTGTGCCCTGACAAACACTGGACCATTATTCCGTTCGTATGTTTCATTCACTAATCCTCATATGATCGACAGGTTTAAAAAAAATCCACTCGTCACAGACTCGCCACACATACGTTTCTATGCTGGTGTGAAGCTTGTGGTTGAAGGTTATACGCTTGGAGCGCTGTGCATCTGTGATGAGAAAGCTCGCGAGTTTCCGGTTGCTTTGCAAGAGCAGCTACGAGGGATCGCTCAGAGCGTAACGGATGAACTATGTTGTCGATGGGCCGACTTTAAGCTGGCTGCCTTGAGCCCAGCCTCAGAGTCCTCAGTAATCAGTCCTGGTCTACACACGAGCAAATCAGCTGACGACGATGACAGGACAGCCTGGCAGCTATGTCGGATGTTATCTCAGCAGCTAGCCAAAAGCTCTCGTCAGGTGCGGGACGCTTTGAGACAGAAAATGGACTTCAGCTCGCGGATATCGGACGAGACCCTGAATGACTTGAATGCCATCCGCGGTTTCACGAGGTAATCCCTCGTTTTTATCTTTACCCATATCCTCAATGACTGGAAGGCCGTCAACTTTGACAACTGTAAGGCAGCTGCAATTGATTGGAGTGGTTTTAGGGCCCAAGTAAGAACACGTTGTCTACGCTGCCAGGACAGCTCTGGACTAGGTTCTGCCACTATATATATGATACACAAAATGCTTTGCAACCTGCTGAGACTGCAGCTTTTAACTGTTGCGCGCAGTATAATGCGTCAGAAGTGTCGCCTCTCGGGCGAGGCCTTCTCTCAGGAGCTGGAATATGTCGACGAGGGATGCGAGCGGCTCCTCATTCACTTGAATAATGTGCGCGTGGCACAGCACCCAGAACCTTCCAAGGTGCGCTACCCCGCACCCAGACAATGGACCGTAGCCACTTCTCATCGCAAGATCGCCTTGCGCTTTGCGCAGCTCTCCGCATCTCCTGCAACTCTTCGTAGGCTCTGCTACCAGGCTGTGGTACAGTTCCTGACGAAATGCGCACCATAACATTTCCTGTCCAGCAGATGCAGACAGCGACGGAAGAGCTGCTCCCTTTCAGAATTCCCGAGGCGTTTGAGAGCTGCGTTGAAGCGGTGCGTACGTCATCTCGAGGGATTCCTCCCCCACTTCAGCCTTCTATTTTCTATGTCCGGGCTGCGCTGGGGCTGCAAGTTCAATTCCGCACGGGGACCTTCAGGTTGTTGCACTTGAGATATGATGCCGGAAGATTCGTCCCTAAGGGATGAGATACTGTCCTTTCCTTGCAAGAGAGGCTTCGGCCTGTTCTGCGACCCCTGTGATGGCTGAATCTGTACGCATCTGCTGCTTCGCAACTGCACTACCTTACCTTCCGTTAGGTGAAAGGCCCGGCAGCCTCATCGCGTGCAGCCCACGCTCTTGGGTACACACTTTCTTGTGCATACACGCTGGTGTGCAGCCGCGGGCATCGCCGTCCGCTTTGCTGTCGGAGACCTACAGCTGGCTGCCCCAATGCCCCAATGCCCCAATGAAGCTGACCTGCAAAACAACTGTGGCGCTGCAGCTGTCTCAGTCCATCCTCTCAAAGAAGCTCAGTGTGAAGCTGATCTTGACGCCTCAGACGCCGTCTATTCTACAAACTGCCCGTGCCGTATCCTTCCATACGGTGCGGCACCCTCAACACCTTTTTCTCCCTCTGGATTTGCACGTTGAAGTCTAGGTTGGTGGAAGGATTCTTCCTCCATTCGACGTAGGCCACCAGACTTGCTCACTTGTCTTCCTGTTCAACCATGGAGGGGCTGGGGAGGGGGGTCAGCAGTCAGCTGTAACGTGCCAATGAGCGGCAGTCACACGGTGTGCATTTCTGTTAATTCCAGCAACTTGAGCAAGTGTTGCTTCGCCTTACGCTGTGCAAAAGCAGCGAGCGGTGGATTCTTGATGGATGACAATTTATATGATCTAGCAGATACAGATGATGGTCGAGTTTGAATCTTGACAGCAAGCTTCAACTCTCACTAGTCTTCAGTGAAACAGAATCAATCTGGTCAACCCTGTTGAAGTAACATTCAAACCAACATCGAGCACCAGCGGAGTGAGGAGGCCTTCCACAATTTGAACTGTTGAACTCTTTGGACCTTTATTTTAAAATAGCCTTGTAATCCAGCTCTTCCACACGCCTCTTGATGTCTGCCTTGTCCGGGCATTTTCGGTGACAAACTCACTCGGTGCCCTTTGCCCTTCAGGTGCTCACAAACCTACTTCAAAACGCAGCGCAAAGCAGCCCGATGGGTGGAACAGTTCAAGTGTATGTAGATGCAGAGACCAGCAACGTAGCATCCACAGCAAGTTCCCCATCTACCCTAGAGGTCCCACGTGACACACCAGGGGAGTCCAGTATGAATCTGGATGGCGATGTACTCCTGCACATAAAGGTAGTTGCGGGAGCTCCTCACTATCCCCCGCGAGCCTCCTATACCACTTATGACGGCCCCTTACATTTGCCAACAGTGCATCCCTTGCTTAGGGACGGCTTTTACCACTTTGGCTTTTGGTCGGAGCTGCGTCGTGAGCTCCTATGGCTTGGTGTTTTTAAGACCATTCCTGGGTAGGAATTAGAATTGATGTCAGAGAGGCCAGAGGCAACCAGCGGTCGGTTTGCTTGTAAGTGACTCTGGTATTATGTTCCCATATTTAGCAGCAAAGGGGTGGTTCAAGCAGGTACAAGATTCCGGCGCTGCCCACATCACAGAAAAACAATGGCTGTCACAGGCGGACGACCCTTTTCTTGAGACCGGAGCCGAAGGAGGCCTTGGGCTGAGCCTACCCGTGTGCAAACACCTGGTGCACCAGTTGGGGGGTGTCATGTGGCCGGAGAGAACAATCCAGGGCAGCTTTGTTGTCCATTTCACCCTGAAAATGAGGACGATGGGTGATAGGGGAGGGCCATCGCAGTTCCTCCCGATGACACCTTCGCCTTGCGCTCCTTCAGATAAACGGTATTACCGAGTTAACCAAGAAAAGGTTCCGTTCACTACTGATGCTGCTGCCTGTGCGCACAGCAAGTTTCACTCCTCAAAACTAGGACCGCTGGAGATCCCATCACTGTTGAGTACAAGGTCATCCATCTCACCTCTGCCTTCTCAGTCGTCACAGGCAGAGGTAGATGGAGCCTTGTCAATATCCTCGTCTAAGTGTGTGCTACCTTCTTCACCAGCACCTTCGTCACCGATCTCACCCATGCCACTTCTGGCATCGCTGCCTTCCAGGCAGTCCACCCACTCAGGACCCGATGATGCCACAATGGATAGTTCTAGCCGTCTGAGCAACATCGAAGACCTGTGGTTCTTGGTGGTGGATGACTGCAAGATCAACGTGGCTCTCTTGAAAACTATCCTGAAATCTGCAGGAGCTCAACATATTTCAGAAGCAAAGAATGGTGAAGAGGCTATGAAGGAGTTGCACGCTGGGATGGTACCACCCATTTCCACCATCTCACTTACATTCAAAGAAAGCTTTATGAGGTCATCATTCTCCTGACATACATAAAGTATATTTGCAATGCACACACCTTGACCTGATACCCATGAAAGTTGTGCATGCATGTGTCGGGTGGTTAAAAGCACGCGTATACTATGGCTTGTCATTCTCGTATAAAGTTCAAAAGCTTGATGTTATCACTGTAATGGGTTTTAGGAGAAGTCTTGATATTGTGTTTTGTATCTTTCAGGTAAAATCACGTCGGTATGACATCGTGTATACTGATCTTCGGATGCCAGTCATGGATGGTTTTCAGTTAGCCGAAGCTATCCGTTCAGATCTTCCAGATGAATTTCAGCCCGTTATATTCAGTGTGACTGCCGAGGGAAGTTCAGTATTTCACAGATGTAGAAAAGTGGGAATATCAGAATGCCTTCTGAAGCCTATTAATGTAGAAATGATTCAATCAACGCTTTTACACCCCGAAATTGGCCGGCGGAGCTCTTTTAGGTGACAGTGAATTTCTCTACAGGCCATTTCTTTGAGAACAATGCAAATTAAAGCTTTCACAACTTATGGTGTAAGATAGTAGTAATGATAGATATGATGTAAGTAGTAGTGATGATAGATGTAAGTAGTAGTGATGATAGATAGCTATAATGAATGTAGTGTGCCAACAATATTGCAGAATCCTAAGATACCTAAAGGGTCATTATTTGCAAGGAAAAATCCTTCGTGTTTTTGTGGAGTTCAAGCTGCAACAAATGTATGCTGTGGAAAGCAGTGGCATTCGAGGAGTGTGTTGGCATGCATGTCCTTGACATATGCTTTTACTTCATGATCAATCTTCAATGCACACATCGAACACGGTGTGAAAACACAGCCGCGCGCTACAATATTCAACGATATACCTGCTTCATGAAGATGGAGTATGGTTATATTGTACCACTCCAAAAGCACCAGCATCATGTCACATACAATTGTATTGACAGGCGACGCTGTATCTCTTATGGAGTATGGTTATCAATTCACGAACATGAAGTAAATTGTGGTTATCAATGCGAATTAACCTCCATGCGCTCAATACCCGTTAGCACCAAACCTGATTCGGGTGCCACGAGAAGGGGGATTAAGGTTGATACAGGCCGGCTTATGTCCACAAATGTGGTACAGACCAGCCTACTGTACCAACGATTTTGGTAAATCGGCTGGCATGTGCCAACGGTGGGCAGGTGCCGTAACATATGTACTTCCAGATAATTCGAAGTTCACCTTTCGTTTTGAACGCTTATATAGGCACGCACATGTCCTTTTGGGGCAGTTTTTTGTGCGGCGTACTTCAAACTTCAAAGGCGGATGGGCGATTTGTCTGCAATCTATATCTTTCCTTCCTAGGCCCATTCTTAAGGCTTGAACTCTACACAATGTTTCCATATATTGTTTGCAAAGTGCAAGAAGTTATTCAAAGCTTCAATCATGCCAAGTATGTCTTTCAATATTGTTTGTGCGCCTGTGATGGATGGAAGGTACTGAACGCGTATGCCTGACTTCTCTCTTAGAGAAATTGAGCCTGAAATTCAGTCCTGCTACGTAAACCAATTTGAAGATCCACAATCTTACGTTGAGCTCAGAAAGGGCAGGGAAAGTCGGAGCACCATCGCGATGAAGACTTGGAAATTTGTGTTATAGAGCAATGAAAGTGTACAACTCATTTCTAATGTATAGTGCTGCTCATAAATTAAGGGGCAGCGAAGAGCGGGCGTGGTGTTGCCGAGACTGCCCGAACCTGTCGGTCGCGCATCGGCGCATGTCACCTCGGTTCCATAGAAGGTGTGGCAGCGCGCGAGGTGGTTCGTCTGCTCCCATAAGGCACGGCTGTATCGAGTTCAATAAGATTAGATGCTCTTTGGGTAGGGATTCTTCAAGGGCTCAAGGTCTCAAGGTCTCAAGCAGCTCAAGTAGTCAAGTAGACTAGTGACACTTTAGTGGTGTCACCTGCAACCCGACCGACCCAGTGACCAGTTCTCCTTTCGCCCACCTCATGGACCCTTCATTGATGAAGTGGGGCGCCCGAAGAGCGCGCGAGAAGGTGACCCCCGAATTTTTCCAAAACTGCCGTATTTTTAATTCTGAAAATTCGGAATTAGTTTCCGAGCCAATATTCGTCGAAACTGGCAAAATGCTGTGGGGGTCCATATAGGGGCCATTCCGGGGGGTAATCGATGCCTATCGACTGCCCACTATGTCACCCCAAAATTTCGATTTCAAATGTCACTTGGGAGCGACTTCCTGATTTTGGAAAAAAATCGTCATTCGACCCCCTCAGCATAACCCCTTATAAATGGGCAGTTTTGCATGCCGCATGGTCAACGCGTCAGGAGTGGTACTGCATGACCCGACCCCCCTTGTAAAATTTGACCTTGTAGTCGTCATTTGTATACTCCCTGCATATTCCGAATTGGTGGCAGTCGCATATAAGCAATATCCATGTGTGTAGGGGGTGCATTTCGTTTCGGAAAGCGTGTTCGAAATCGTCAAAAAGTGCCCCATAATTTATGAGCAGGACTTTGGGCTTCTTGGGAAAGTGGTGATATTGGTGGGCAAACCTGTATGTCGAGGTCGTTCATGTGGTTTGAATGATGCCCACGTGAGTTGTGCACACTGCGATATGGCATATGCCTACCTCGCATCAGGTAGATAGCCATATCTAGTGAGTCTTGTCCAAGGGGGCAGGGTGTAAGATTCCAGGATCGATTTTGGGTTATGATTTTGCAGGTGGTCCCAACTGTGTCTTCCACTCCGCTGCCTCAAATTTCGCCTCCAACACCTCCCCCATCTACCACTCCACGACACAAGAAGCGGTGGGAGTGTGTTCTGAGGTGGGAGGCGATGAAGAAGGCTGGCGAAGCGCCCAATATATCCGTCATCGCTCGACAATTCAAGGTGAAACGCGATCGACTTTGTGACCAAGTGGGTGGACTGCTACCAGAGTACCGGAGGCGTTAGTGATGGTGTTGTAGGTCGACCTAGTGGGCTTGGCGCCCAGAAACTGGGAACCGCAGGTTGTAAGCGAGCTCGTGAACTTGCGCAAGGTAATAAGGGTGACGAGTTGGACACCAAACGTGTGAAGGTGACCTTACGACATGAAGGCTTTCATCATGTCAGCCGACAGACTGTGAGCAGTTGTTGAGGTCATCCATGCGAGGCACGGTAATTCCCCTGAAGTACAAAGCCCCCAAAGTGGTCATCGGAATTAACGCGTTGCGGCGAGAGAAGCGTGTCACATTTGCTCGACAAAATCGTGACAGGTCTTGGAAGCAGGTGCTCTGGACAGACAGCAAGCAAGTACTTCGTGGTGGGCGGTAAAGCTGGGGGGACACTGGCCAAATTCAGATGGGTACCGCAAAACGAGGCCAATGCATGTGAGACCAACAAGAATGCGATCCAAGGTCACGTGTACGCAGGTTTCAGTTGGCATGGAAAGACTGAGCTTGTCTTCGTCAGTGAGACCACTGGCAAGAAACGCCCTGCTGAATATGGCAAGGGCAAAGGTGATTTTGCCAAAGAGTACATGGTGGTGTTGCAGGACACGCCCATCCCTGGGGCGAAGAGCATGTTCGCAGCGCATGAACCGAAATCGTGGGTGTTCATGCAAGATGGATCCAAGCCTCACACCGCCAAGGTCACTCAGAAATGGTTGGCTGAAAACGTGCCTTCCTACATCACCGCGTGGCCCCCAAACTCACCTGATCTGAGCCCCATAGAGAACCTCTGGGCGGTCATGGCACGCAGCCTCGCTGGGTCTCGCTTCAAGAACATCGACGAATTGAAGGAAGGGATTCAAAAGGCATGGGATGACATCCCAACTAGCACCATGATACATATTGTGGGAGGTATGCGCCACAGGATGCGAAAGGTTATCCAGGCACGTGGTGAAAGGATATCAGCATAAGTACCAAAAGTGCAAAAAGTGGCAATTTTAGCCTAGTGGTGTAGTAGTGTAAAAACATTGCAGTGCCCTTAGCCAAATCGATCCCCAATGCGATTAAGCATTGTCATATTGTCAAATAAGTATACCGGCACAATTTTAATGCAATGTAACCATGTCTCGATTGAAATATTGCCCTTGTACGTGCCGACCCACACACAAAATAAGCGAAAACAACACGAAACACTAACTTTGCAGCCATATATCTAGGGCTATGGTCATCCAATGACAGAATGGTCATGAAAAATGAATTCCTCGACATCGAAATATCCTTGTATCAACCGACGTGGTCATTATATAACCCCATGCTATCCTGAAATGCCCGATTTCCGTCGAAACCCTACTCCGCAGACCAGAATCTCATAGTGCTGCTCATAAATTAAGGGGCAACGAAGAGCGGGCGTGGTGTTGCCGAGACTGCCCGAACCTGTCGGTCGCGCATCGGCGCATGTCACCTCGGTTCCATAGAAGGTGTGGCAGCGCGCGAGGTGGTTCGTCTGCTCCCATAAGGCATGGCTGTATCGAGTTCAATAAGGTTAGATGCTCTTTGGATAGGGATTCTTCAAGGCAGGGAACATATCAACCTCCTATGGCCGGTCTGTGGCCGTACGATGAAGGCTGTGGCCGAGGTTTGGCCGAGGGTACTTTTGCTTGTTGGCCGAGACGAGTTATGTAAAATTTTGAAATTTTCCCCGAAATCGTGCGATTTTCATGATATTGTCATACTTAAAATTAAAATTTTGCGTTCGCGGCGGGCAATTTCAGATTTTGGCCGAGATGGCCGAAACGTGGCCGATGGAAATTTTAAGTGTTGGCCGTACGACATAAAAGTTTGATATGTTCCTTGCTTCAAGGGCTCAAGGTCTCAAGCAGCTCAAGTAGTCAAGTAGACTAGTGACACTATAGTGGTGTCACCTGCAACCCGACCGACCCAGTGACCAGTTCTCCTTTCGCCCACCTCATGGACCCTTCATTGATGAAGTGGGGCGCCCGAAGATCGCGCGAGAAGGTGACCCCCGAATTTTTCCAAAACTGCCGTATTTTTAATTCTGAAAATTCGGAATTAGTTTCCGAGCCAATATTCGTCGAAACTGGCAAAATGCTGTGGGGGTCCATATAGGGGCCATTCCGGGGGGTAATCGATGCCTATCGACTGCCCACTATGTCACCCCAAAATTTCGATTTCAAATGTCACTTGGGAGCGACTTCCTGATTTTGGAAAAAAATCGTCATTCGACCCCCTCAGCATAACCCCTTATAAATGGGCAGTTTTGCATGCCGCATGGTCAACGCGTCAGGAGTGGTACTGCATGACCCGACCCCCCTTGTAAAATTTGACCTTGTAGTCGTCATTTGTATACTCCCTGCATATTCCGAATTGGTGGCAGTCGCATATAAGCAATATCCATGTGTGTAGGGGGTGCATTTCGTTTCGGAAAGCGTGTTCGAAATCGTCAAAAAGTGCCCCATAATTTATGAGCAGGACTTTGGGCTTCTTGGGAAAGTGGTGATATTGGTGGGCAAACCTGTATGTCGAGGTCATTCATGTGGTTTGAATGATGCCCACGTGAGTTGTGCACACTGCGATATGGCATATGCCTACCTCGCATCAGGTAGATAGCCATATCTAGTGAGTCTTGTCCAAGGGGGCAGGGTGTAAGATTCCAGGATCGATTTTGGGTTATGATTTTGCAGGTGGTCCCAACTGTGTCTTCCACTCCGCTGCCTCAAGTTTCGCCTCCAACACCTCCCCCATCTACCACTCCACGACACAAGAAGCGGTGGGAGTGTGTTCTGAGGTGGGAGGCGATGAAGAAGGCTGGCGAAGCGCCCAATATATCCGTCATCGCTCGACAATTCAAGGTGAAACGCGACTTTGTGACCAAGTAGGTGGACTGCTACCAGAGTACCGGAGGCGTTAGTGATGGTGTTGTAGGTCGACCTAGTGGGCTTGGCGCCCAGAAACTGGGAACCGCAGGTTGTAAGCGAGCTCGTGAACTTGCGCAAGGTAATAAGGGTGACGAGTTGGACACCAAACGTGTGAAGGTGACCTTACGACATGAAGGTTTTCATCATGTCAGCCGACAGACTGTGAGCAGTTGTTGAGGTCATCCATCGATGCGAGGCACGGTAATTCCCCTGAAGTACAAAGCCCCCAAAGTGGTCATCGGAATTAACGCGTTGCGGCGAGAGAAGCGTGTCACATTTGCTCGACAAAATCGTGACAGGTCTTGGAAGCAGGTGCTCTGGACAGACAACAAGCAAGTACTTCGTGGTGGGCGGTAAAGCTGGGGGGACACTGGCCAAATTCAGATGGGTACCGCAAAACGAGGCCAATACATGTGAGACCAACAAGAATGCGATCCAAGGTCACGTGTACGCAGGTTTCAGTTGGCATGGAAAGACTGAGCTCGTCTTCGTCAGTGAGACCACTGGCAAGAAACGCCCTGCTGAATATGGCAAGGGCAAAGGTGATTTTGCCAAAGAGTACATGGTGGTGTTGCAGGACACGCCCATCCCTGGGGCGAAGAGCATGTTCGCAGCGCATGAACCGAAATCGTGGGTGTTCATGCAAGATGGATCCAAGCCTCACACCGCCAAGGTCACTCAGAAATGGTTGGCTGAAAACGTGCCTTCCTACATCACCGCGTGGCCCCCAAACTCACCTGATCTGAGCCCCATAGAGAACCTCTGGGCGGTCATGGCACGCAGCCTCGCTGGGTCTCGCTTCAAGAACATCGACGAATTGAAGGAAGGGATTCAAAAGGCATGGGATGACATCCCAACTAGCACCATGATACATATTGTGGGAGGTATGCGCCACAGGATGCGAAAGGTTATCCAGGCACGTGGTGAAAAGGATATCAGCATAAGTACCAAAAGTGCAAAAAGTGGCAATTTTAGCCTAGTGGTGTAGTAGTGTAGAAACATTGCAGTGCCCTTAGCCAAATCGATCCCCAATGCGATTAAGCATTGTCATATTGTCAAATAAGTATACCGGCACAATTTTAATGCAATGTAACCATGTCTCGATTGAAATATTGCCCTTGTACGTGCCGACGCACACACAAAATAAGCGAAAACAACACGAAACCCTAACGTTACAGTCATATATCTAGGGCTATGGTCATCCAATGACAGAATGGTCAAGAAAAAAGGATTCCTCGACATCGAAATGTCCTCGAATCAACCGACGTGGTCATTATATAACCCCATGCTATCATGAAATGCCCGATTTCCGTCGAAACCCTACTCCGCAGACCAGAATCCCATAGTGCTGCTCATAAATTAAGGGGCAACGAAGAGCGGGCGTGGTGTTGCCGAGACTGCCCGAACCTGTCGGTCGCGCATCGGCGCATGTCACCTCGGTTCCATAGAAGGTGTGGCAGCGCGCGAGGTGGTTCGTCTGCTCCCATAAGGCACGGTTGTATCGAGTTCAATAAGATTAGATGCTCTTTGGGTAGGGATTCTTCAAGGGCTCAAGGTCTCAAGGTCTCAAGCAGCTCAAGTAGTCAAGTAGACTAGTGACACTATAGTGGTGTCACCTGCAACCCGACCGACCCAGTGACCAGTTCTCCTTTTGCCCACCTCATGGACCCTTCATTGATGAAGTGGGGCGCCCGAAGAGCGCGCGAGAAGGTGACCCCCGATTTTTTTCCAAAACTGCCGTATTTTTAATTCTGAAAATTCGGAATTAGTTTCAGCCAATATTCGTCGAAACTGGCAAAATGCTGTGGGGGTCCATATAGGGGCCATTCCGGGGGGTAATCGATGCCTATCGACTGCCCACTATGTCACCCCAAAATTTCGATTTCAAATGTCACTTGGGAGCGACTTCCTGATTTTGGAAAAAAATCGTCATTCGACCCCCTCAGCATAACCCCTTATAAATGGGCAGTTTTGCATGCCGCATGGTCAACGCGTCAGGAGTGGTACTGCATGACCCGACCCCCCTTGTAAAATTTGACCTTGTAGTCGTCATTTGTATACTCCCTGCATATTCCGAATTGGTGGCAGTCGCATATAAGCAATATCCATGTGTGTAGGGGGTGCATTTCGTTTCGGAAAGCGTGTTCGAAATCGTCAAAAAGTGCCCCATAATTTATGAGCAGGACTTTGGGCTTCTTGGGAAAGTGGTGATATTGGTGGGCAAACCTGTATGTCGAGGTCATTCATGTGGTTTGAATGATGCCCACGTGAGTTGTGCACACTGCGATATGGCATATGCCTACCTCGCATCAGGTAGATAGCCATATCTAGTGAGTCTTGTCCAAGGGGGCAGGGTGTAAGATTCCAGGATCGATTTTGGGTTATGATTTTGCAGGTGGTCCCAACTGTGTCTTCCACTCCGCTGCCTCAAGTTTCGCCTCCAACACCTCCCCCATCTACCACTCCACGACACAAGAAGCGGTGGGAGTGTGTTCTGAGGTGGGAGGCGATGAAGAAGGCTGGCGAAGCGCCCAATATATCCGTCATCGCTCGACAATTCAAGGTGAAACGCGACTTTGTGACCAAGTAGGTGGACTGCTACCAGAGTACCGGAGGCGTTAGTGATGGTGTTGTAGGTCGACCTAGTGGGCTTGGCGCCCAGAAACTGGGAACCGCAGGTTGTAAGCGAGCTCGTGAACTTGCGCAAGGTAATAAGGGTGACGAGTTGGACACCAAACGTGTGAAGGTGACCTTACGACATGAAGGCTTTCATCATGTCAGCCGACAGACTGTGAGCAGTTGTTGAGGTCATCCATGCGAGGCACGGTAATTCCCCTGAAGTACAAAGCCCCCAAAGTGGTCATCGGAATTAACGCGTTGCGGCGAGAGAAGCGTGTCACATTTGCTCGACAAAATCGTGACAGGTCTTGGAAGCAGGTGCTCTAGACAGACAGCAAGCAAGTACTTCGTGGTGGGCGGTAAAGCTGGGGGGACACTGGCCAAATTCAGATGGGTACCGCAAAACGAGGCCAATACATGTGAGACCAACAAGAATGCGATCCAAGGTCACGTGTACGCAGGTTTCAGTTGGCATGGAAAGACTGAGCTCGTCTTCGTCAGTGAGACCACTGGCAAGAAACGCCCTGCTGAATATGGCAAGGGCAAAGGTGATTTTGCCAAAGAGTACATGGTGGTGTTGCAGGACACGCTCATCCCTGGGGCGAAGAGCATGTTCGCAGCTCATGAACCGAAATCGTGGGTGTTCATGCAAGATGGATCCAAGCCTCACACCGCCAAGGTCACTCAGAAATGGTTGGCTGAAAACGTGCCTTCCTACATCACCGCGTGGCCCCCAAACTCACCTGATCTGAACCCCATAGAGAACCTCTGGGCGGTCATGGCACGCAGCCTCGCTGGGTCTCGCTTCAAGAACATCGACGAATTGAAGGAAGGGATTCAAAAGGCATGGGATGACATCCCAACTAGCACCATGATACATATTGTGGGAGGTATGCGCCACAGGATGCGAAAGGTTATCCAGGCACGTGGTGAAAGGATATCAGCATAAGTACCAAAAGTGCAAAAAGTGGCAATTTTAGCCTAGTGGTGTAGTAGTGTAGAAACATTGCAGTGCCCTTAGCCAAATCGATCCCCAATGCGATTAAGCATTGTCATATTGTCAAATAAGTATACCGGCACAATTTTAATGCAATGTAACCATGTCTCGATTGAAATATTGCCCTTGTACTTGCCGACGCACACACAAAATAAGCGAAAACAACACGAAACCCTAGCTTTACAGTCATATATCTAGGTAGGGCTATGGTCATCCAATGACAGAATGGTCATGAAACTCGACATCGAAATATCCTTGTATCAACCGACGTGGTCATTATATAACCCCATGCTATCCTGAAATGCCCGATCGTTCCGTCGAAACCCTACTCCGCAGACCAGAATCTCATAGTGCTGCTCATAAATTAAGGGGCAACGAAGAGCGGGCGTGGTGTTGCCGAGACTGCCCGAACCTGTCGGTCGCGCATCGGCGCATGTCACCTCGGTTCCATAGAAGGTGTGGCAGCGCGCGAGGTGGTTCGTCTGCTCCCATAAGGCATGGTTGTATCGAGTTCAATAAGGTTAGATGCTCTTTGGGTAGGGATTCTTCAAGGCAGGGAACATATCAACCTCCTATGGCCGGTCTAGGTGCGCCCTCTGAGGATGCCGACATGCCGACGCAGCCCACTGCAGTTCAATGCGCCGAAGAGACTGACCTCCCGGACGTGGCCGCGCTACCGGAGCGGGCTGGCAGTCCGAGCCTGCTGGCACAGCAGTCGGAGGGACAACGCGCTGTGGGACCAGACGTTGCGAACCTACCTGAGGGACCGGCCGGCCCCTCCCTCGAAGCACTGGCGTGGGACGCTACGACAGACCAGCTCGACCAGTTTGACTAGATGCTACAAGCGGGAACACAGCAGGTTGCACGAATGTATCAGGGAGTGGCTGAATGTCAGAAACTCCTTGGCACGCACCTCAGAAGTCGGGCGCTTTTGGACTCCGCAGCCAGGTCGCCATGGACACCGGAGCAAGTAAGTGGCTGAAGCGGTTCAGGTGTGCAGCGAGCACAGTCACGGCATGAGCACGCTTACGAAGGTCATGACCGAGGATGGCAAACTGGTTGCCGTTGTCCGCAAGGGCAATGCGGCTGGCAAGGATGTTCCGGTGATACTGTCGTACGCCACGGACACCCTAGATACGGAGGGCAAGATCTTGAGCGCGCTCATGGAGACCCAGGACGGCGGCTACCTATCGACGCACCAGCCACCAGCAGTGTGGCAGACGCAGCTCAGGGGGGTCCAGGAGGTGGAGTGGGTTGACGACCGGGGAATTGAGTCGATGCAGGCGGTGCGGGATTTCGTGGCCAAGGCTGGTTTCGTTGTGGCAGATGTCCGCACGGATGAGGATTGCTAGATGTGGGCCGTGGCAGCCGAGCTGGGAACCACGACTGAGCAGTGGGTGAAGTTCCAGTATAATGGAATGGTGCTATGTAATGCGAAGCTCCGGGAAAATCTGGTTATGTTATACGATGAGGGGGATTTCAACTGGGAAATGACGCCGGAAGCGCGCGCACAACTGAGTACGGCTTACTGCTCGGGCAACGAAGAGGGATTGCTTCTGTTAGCGGCCAGCGCCAAACGCTGCATCCAGGTGTACCGGATCCATCCACCAGAAGATGAGTGGGTGCTTCGTCTAGATACAGATGTGCATCCCTTTGAGCCGGATACCCCTCAGACCAACCAGTTCCCCCCGTTCATGATGCAACTCTTCGGCCCGCCGAGTGGGGTTACGCTGGACTCATCGCAGCCCATCAGGGTATTGCACATTATGTCATCGTCGGGGGACTATCCGGGGCACTTCATGCGCATCACGACTGAGGCGCAGTTGAAGACAAAGCAGTACAAATCATGACGGAAAGGAGAAGGCGTCGATCAGCGCCAAGTAAGCCTCCCTCCCCTCTGTCGTCTTGCCACGGGCTTTCCTGGCGCGGGCCGTTGCTTGCGCTTTGGCATTGGTTGCGATGAACGGTGTTGTTGGTGGCTGCACGCTGGCCCTGTGTAAGATGATAGTAGAACTCATGTCCGGCTGGGTGTTTTCGGTGTGCCGCAGAAGGAAAGCCGCAGCCGAAGAGCAAACCCAAAGCAAGCAAGCCAAATTCGTAGAGGATTAAAACGTAGAATGCATATGCACTTAGAAAGCATGATGAATGCGCTGCCTGCGTGCAGTTTGCTACAAACAGTCTTTTGTATATAAGTTGTAAAATGTTCGCTCACCATTTTCGTCCTTCCGTATCTCGTTCGTTGGAGTTCAATTCCCTTTGATTTCCTGGACCTACTGCCCCCCACAACAGGGATGTCATGTTTGCTGTGCTGTGCGCTTGCACAGGGGACGGCTGCGATGTGGGGACAGCTCCCCGGGCGCGCGCCTGAGCCTTGTTAGGCGTTTGCTCATGTTTGCTGTGTGTCACGTTTTTTTGTTTGTCATGTTCGTTGGAGTTCAATGCCCTTTTCATCCATGACCTTATCCCCCCCCCTCAGGTGAACCCTGGAAAGAAGACCCGGACACGCGTATCAGGCAAGCCGTAACAGTGAGTGGACACCTTCACTTCCCGTTGCGCGTTGGGGGGCGTGAGAAGTCACAGCACGTCCTCGTCACGCGAGCACGATCGACGATAACGATGACGATGACGAATTCTGCGAAACGTGTGCCATGCCATGCCATGCCATGCGATGCCATCGGACGATTGGAGATGGAATAATCCACCGCATGACGCTCGCGCTCGCGGGTTGGGGATCGCAGGCACGCAGGTCACGTATCGATCGCGACCGTCATCGATTATTCCACCCCACCTTGCGATTGTGGACTTGATCATTATTTCCGTTGCCGCGTGATCATCTGTGATCGTAGCTCAGTTGGACATAATGTAAAATCTTTCATCGTGTGAAACCACCTGCGAAGGTTCAAATCCAGTGCGGTGATATTTTAATCGCGCGATTCGACGCCGTTCACGAAAATTTCCTATCACATTTGGGAATTTAGAGTTTTTAGGGAATCTTCCATTGTTGATACGCTAACGGGACGCTAACGGCAAGCCTTTGCGCAATAACGTTGCCCTAACTGCACACTAACAAAAGGAATCTTTTAGGGAATATGCCATTGTGAGTTAGTGCATGGCACCTTAACGACGTCAATAGGGTGTCGTTAGGTGTTATGTTGCATCCGAAGCACTAACTGGTCGCTAGGTTAGTGCACCGGATGCAACAAAACACCTAACGGCGCCCTATTGACGTCGTTAAGGTGCCATGCACTAACTCACAATGGCATATTCCCTAAAAGATTCTTTCAGTTAGTGTGCAGTTAGGGCAACGTTATTGCGCAAAGGCTTGCCGTTAGCGTCCCGTTAGCGTCCAGTTAGCGTCATACTCACAATGGAAGATTCTCTAAAGCCTTTAAAAATTCGACTGCAAATTTATATTCGCAAAAATTCGAAAGTGAAACCTACGACATCCACACCAACCTTGCTAGAGGCCCGCTTGGCTACTCACGCTTTGCTGGTGATTGGTTTGGTGTACAAAAAACATGCTAACGACGTACTAACTAAAGCACATTCCCGTTCAGTTAGCGTAACGTTAGTGCCCTAAGGTCTTCCGTTAGCGTACCAACAATGCAACATTCCCCAAAAGATTCCTTCTGATAAATTCACACTAACAACGCGACTGTCACATAGTAGGAGGGTGGGGTGGGGTGGGGTGTGCGTGTGGGGCAGAAATGCTATTTGTGCAATGAACAATAAACGTCAAGGTGAACATTTTGCGACTCTTCGTGCACAAGCCTCTCGCCCGGATCCACCTTCGCCCGAGCCCGATCCCGAGATTTAGTATACCGTTAAGGTACATAAAATGCATAAAGGGTATCTTAGGGTACCCTTTAGAGCACTAACAACGTTATTTCTTGTGGATGCACAGCTGGAACCGCAAGGTTCGAAGTATTCCCAAGACACGCCGAGGTAAATACGCGCAGGCTTTAGGAAAACCCGAACACATTGACGAGCCATTTTTTGGAGCGTACACAGATCCCACAGTATGGCTGGGTCGAAAGTTCACGGAGTACGAGTCGTTGCTCATGGTCGGGCCGAACCCGGTTTGCCGAAGCTTTTCCTACGTGACCATCGGTGATGGCTTTTATCGCACTGCTGGGAGTGATCGCAACAAGAGCACCTTACATAGTTATTTCCGGACTTTCTTCATCAATGAGCAGTTGGATAAAGATGGAAGGGTGATCCTGAACAAGAAGGGTTTGCCTAAAACCAATGAAGTTGACAGGTGCGTCCTCCCAAATCGGAATAGTATGCGGTTAGTGTATAAACCATACCACTTAATGTACCACGTTCGACCTATCTACAGGCATGAAACATGTCGCTGGCTGGGAGTGATTGCGATAATATCAACATATACAGCTACGTTCGGGCTTTCTTCGTGAACGAATGTGTGGGTGAAGGTGGAAAGGTGATCCTGAAACAAAAATGGTGTGACGAAGCCACCGGGTATGTGAGTGCTTACCGAAT
Organism: Cymbomonas tetramitiformis; assembly: GCA_001247695.2. Classification (NCBI taxonomy): domain Eukaryota; kingdom Viridiplantae; phylum Chlorophyta; class Pyramimonadophyceae; order Pyramimonadales; family Pyramimonadaceae; genus Cymbomonas; species Cymbomonas tetramitiformis. Next base: position 31,297 of record LGRX02028896.1, on the reverse strand, counting down.
AAAGATAGTTAGTCTGCGGATAGCGCATACAATTTTGTACTTAATGCACTATGTCCCAACTAATTGCGTATCAAAGATGGTGGCGGTATGCAGGCACGGCCGCATTACAAACATTATGCGGGTGGAGATCGCGGGACGGCTGTACATCTTATTGAGAGTCAACTGGCTGGCAAAGCCAACCGAACAACAAATCAAGGCCTACCGTCAGAGGAACTCGATTCTCGGGCCGGACGATGTGACTAAGACGGTGTACACCTTCAACCCGCACCGTGACCCAGCGGCTTTCGAGAAGAAAACCGAGCCTTTCATCTTAGCCAACAAAGTTGAACAGCAGGTCGTCGTTATACCACATCCGTGCATGGAGACCGCGGTCATTCTTGACCCCACGACTGCCTTTTTTGAATGCCTAAAGCCATCACTTGACTCGGACGACAACTAGGATGACAACGAGGACTGAACTGATGTTTCGATCGACGGGATTCTAGGCCGTGAACGGTCCCTCGGCATATTGCGTTGTGTGATTTCGTGGAACACACAGCATGTGCAGTGGTTGCGTACTTTACGCGCATATACCGCTGTAGTACACGTTTAACATGTTGATTAATATATGGTTAACACATTAACGTGTGATTATTATAGTGTACTAACGAGCATACTAACGACATGCTAACGTAGCACATTCCCAAAGCAATTTAGCCCCAATATCAGCTTCTTTAAACAGCGACATACCCCCTTAACTAATGTCCAGTTCGCCATCCAATCACCTTAGAACATCATTGAAGTGCATTTGGACCCCATCCATGATCCACTGCGCACCACGCCACGAGTCCACCCACTCCCACACTTAAGGAGACTGGGAGTTAGTATACCGTTAACATACTAACGTGTAATTGTCATAGTGTACTAACGAGCATACTAACGACATGCTAACGTAGCACATTCCCAAAGCAATTGAGCCCCAATATCAGCTTCTTCAAACAGCGTCATACTTCCTTAACCAGTGCCCAGTTCGCCATCCAATCACCTTCGAACATCTTTGAAGTGCATTTGGATCCCATCCATGACCCACTACGCACCACACCACGAGTCCACCAACTCCCACACTGAAGGAGACTGGGAGTTAGTACGCCGTTTACATACTAACGTGTAACTGTCATAGCGTACTAACAACGTGCTAACGACATGCTAACGTAGCACATTCCCAAAGCAATTTAGCCCCAATATCAGCTTCTTCAAATCGGGTCATACTTCCTTAACCAGTGCCCATTTCACCATCCAATCACCTTAAAACATCATTGAAGTGAATCTGGACCCCATCCATGACCCACTATGCACCACACCACGAGTCCACCAACTCCCACATTCGAGCATACTAACTCACATTGTGTACTCACGCATCGCGTTAGTATGCTGTTAGTACGCTTCCTAAAAGTACGCGGCGTTAGTATGCCGTTAAGGCACGATAACACACCGTTAGTGCACATACTAACGTTTTCTAAAATGGTAGGGATAGGTGCCCCATGTGTGTGTCTTGAATATGCATACGGCGCATACGTATTGCTACCATCACAATCCAATGCGAGATGATGCATCCTCAATTATATACATCGAGACCACAGCATACACAGGGGGCATATGTCCTTCTGTGCACGTGTGGCTACGCATATTAGCGGTGTCACCAGTGAGTCCAATCAGATCGCAGCAGTACACTATTCTTATATGCATGCAATGAACTATGAATGGCTCTGTGAATCGCATGCCCCGATCGCGCCGGGAGAAGGGTCCCAAAGTAAGTCATGGTCCATGTTTACTAACGGATGCCTCTGTGTTTGGTACACGTGGTAAGTACGTTGCGGTAAAGTAGACATGATTTCACATTTTTTTTCCGTTACACATTTAAAAATGCATATCCAATGCGGCATAAAATGGAAGCGTCCGAACGCTCCATATCTTCTATTGTACTACATTTCCGATTTATGATGGCGGGCAGAAATGGGATATCTTGCACACTTCGCCCTCGATCTCACAATCGGTCATCATCAATGACGGAAAGTGTTGCGGTGTTCATAGAGGTGACGCGGCTGCCAGCTCCCTGTGATTGAGCTTGGACGTGATATCCCACTTGCTCGCTTGCAGGCGCGCAACTTCATCCTGGAGCACTACCTCAGCTCAATATGATCCTTTCCCAGGTGAGAGGCAACACCCAAAAGCGATAAACATCTGAAGTTGGGCTCTCGCAGAGCACTGCCTCCTTGTCACTCACCGACACGCTCACTTCGACTCCCCACGTAAGACACATTGAACGCCAAATCTTGGTCGCTTTCGGCCGCATCCTCCATGTCTACTGCTCGCTTCTCTAATGAGTGGGCCCGGCCATTCATGACCAACTCGCAGACAATAGAGGACTACAATCATCACTTGCAGCGGGGTGGCTGAGGGACTACAGACATCACTTGCAGCAGGGTGGCTGAGGGACTGCTGTAAGAGGCAAGGGCATCGTGGGTGCAAGGACCTGCTGCCGCCGACTCTCCTGCTCCAGGGCAATTAGACAAGCCGCGAGCATGTCTTGTTGCTCCCTGTCATAGCAACCATCCGACTTGTTGTGAGCATCTTATGCTGCTCCCTGTAACGACCATCTTTCAGGCCATTCGCATGCCCTTCAATTCCATGCAACGGCCATCTTTCAGGCTATCAGCGCCCTCTTGTCCCTTGCAGTGGCTACTCAACAGCCTCCTGAGCTCTCCTTGCCACTTACACATGATGCACCCGTGTTGCCCCTCACCGGTGCTGAGCTGGGCTTGCGTAGATGGCCTCTGCAGTGCGACTCAGCTCCACCCGCACGCGTGTCAGATCTGCATCGACCTTCCTTGCTTGCTCCTCGCTCCGCTGTAGCTTGAGCTGCCAGGCGACCCACTCCCCGGCGCCTCAGATGTACCCTCCGTCTCGGGGTGGGCCCACAAGTCCCCGCGCGACGTACACGCGGGAGCGTACTGATATATAACCGACCGAGGAAGTTGTTTTCCGTCTATGTTATCAGTCCGTACTCTCTCCCGTGCATGCCCCGTGGCCATACCCCCCCCCTGCCAAGATGACAGGCATAGCAATGGCAGGGCACGGGAGGCACCTCCACTTCCTGCTTCTTGGCTCGGAGGGAAGCATGCCATCCCGGGCTGGCTTTAGTCGAAGAGGGTGGTGCACGGTGCGGAGTCGTCGAAGAGGATGGTGCACGGTGCGGAGAGGCAATCTTGGCATGCGGCCCTCCGCTTGCTGAGCGTCCAATCGTGTGCGTCCTCTCAGATGCCTGCGCACACCAAACGGCTCAAAGGCAGGCCATTCGAAGCCAGGCAGTCATCAGCCCAGTGAATGAGAGACGCATCTGCACGAACAAGTTGGGCCGTTGATATGAAACCACAATCACATCCTAGCCAAAGACACCGGAGTTGGGCCGTTGATGATCCCTCCAATGCTGCACTGCAGGTCCTCCATGGAAAGAAACCGGTGCTCAGGACCAGGTCAAGGAGAAAGGAAATCGGAGAGGAAGCCAAGCTGCAGTGCACGCGAACCCCAATGTCCCCCCTACCTGTCCTGGACGTGTTGAAGCCTAAGTACGCCAATGTCCCCCCTATCCTGGGCGCCCCTGATGTTGAAGCCTGAGTATGCCAATGTCCCCCTACCTGTCCTGGGCGCCCCAATGTCCCCCCTACCTGTCCTGGGCACCCCGATGTTGAAGCCTAAGTAAGCCAATGGTGGCAAACACATGACGTGTTGAGTGGGTACCCTTCACACGGAATCTGAATGGGGGGGGAAACGCTCAGGGGCACCGAAGAGCTCCTTCTGCACACATCAGGTGCCGTGCGCGTAGCGACTGGGTGGCAGCCGGCCGTCCTCAACTTAAGGAAGATGGCGGCAACACAACCAGGCCCTGCACTGCTTATGGCCCTCCTTCCATGAAGCAACACATGCGTGCTCCTATCATCGCGACCACAATGTGCCATGCGTGCTCCTATCATCGCGACCACAATGTGTCATGCGTGCTCCTATCATCGCGACCACAATGTGTCATGCGTGCTCCTATCATCACGACCACAATGTGTCATGCGTGCTCCTATCATCGCGACCACAATGTGTCATGCGACCACAATGTGTCATGCAGCCAGCGGCGGGCAGTTGGGGCCCATAACAACATGGGCGCCCACGCTCCCGGCTCTCCCCACACCCCGCCGCACTGCGAATTATCAGTTCTTATGAACTGCCAAAGAAAAGTCTGTTGCCGTCGCTTAGTATGAGATCCTTCACACACCTCCCCCCTCCCCCTCCCCCGGCTTCCTGCTTCCCTCGTCACATGGTGAGTGCGCGATTGGATTGAGCCACTCACCCGCCACCTTGCCTGCAGGACCTCCACCTCAGCCTCTGCAGCTCGGCGCTGCTCGTCCTTGTGCGCTGCCTCGAGCCGCGCCCTCATCAGCGCTTGCTCCACCCGAGCCCCCTCGGCCCTTGCTGCCCTCTCCTCCCGTCGCGCCCCTGCCTGCACGAGTCCCTCCCAACCCCCACCCTGAGCACACCCTCCCAGGCGCAGCTCATACCCTGATACGGACCCCTCCCCCCCCCCGTTGTGCGGCACCCGTTGCGCGGCTGTGCGGCGCCCATCTGCAAAACACGCACGCACTGCAGGATGCTGCGAGCGCTGTGGACCACTCAAGATAAGAAGCGAACCCTCGTGAACCGTGCGTTCGGCTACACTGAGGCGCAGGTTGGTGGTGGCATCTTCAACGCACATTTCTTGAATTAGAAGGAAATCGCACTCCGGCAGTCAGCCAGCAGTCCGCCAGCAGTCCGCCAGCAGTCAGCGAGCAGTCCGCCAGCAGTCCGCCAGCAGTCCGCCAGCAGTCCGCCAGCAGTCAGCCAGCAGTCCGCCAGCAGTCCGCCAGCAGTCCGCCAGCAGTCCGCCAGCAGTCCGCCAGCAGTCCGCCAGCAGTCCGCCAGCAGTCCGCCAGCAGTCAGCCAGCAGTCCGCCAGCAGTCCGCCAGCGGTCCGCCGCGGACGTGCATCAAAGATCTCCGATGTGATCCAACCAGCTCCAAGTTCTTGAGAGTTTGTGCGCGCTGGGTTCGCAATGGCGACGCACGGGAAAGATTTCCTTGCTGTAACAAATAAAACAAAACGGCGGCTATTGTGACAAAGGGCGGCACAGAGCTCCCACTGGGGCGGCGGAGGGCCGGCCAAGTTCAGCGAGGAGGCGGGCGGCGAAAACGGACGTTTGGCAACAATTTCTGGAGGCAGTGCACACAATGTGTTGGTGGAAACTTGCTCGGCAGATGCAAGCCCAAGTCCAAGACCTGGATGTGCCGGCATGCCGGAGGACCTGTGCCGGATCAAATGAGAGACCCCAGCGGCCACGGCAAGGGGGGTACCCTGGAGAGCCCGGAGACGCGGGGCAGGCGGCAGGCAGCCGCGCGTTCTTAAAGGATGCAGCTGGGGTTGGACCTGAAGCAGAACTGGACACTTGCGCCAGATCCTCAGGCAGGTGATCCTCCTAATCCAGGTGGACGTGAAGATTTTGGAGAACGGCTTATCATTGGCCGTACCACCTAGTAGCTCTAGGTGGCTGGGCTCGCTGCAGACCGCATCCTCTGGGGGGGGGGGGACAGGTCGGCCGCAAAGCCTGAGCTCGCCACCTCCCATCCACCTCAAGCATGCGGCCCCTCGAGACCAGCTGCACGGCCCAGACCTGGCGAGGGCGGCGCCTCGAGACCAGCTGCACGGCCCAGGCCTGGCGAGGGCGGCGCCCGGACGAGCTCTGGCCTCCTCTTGTGGAAGGACTCGGCCCAATTGTAATTGCGGATCTCGGATAGTGTGCTGCCGCCGCGGAGGAACTTGCCCTCGTAGAAGCAAAAGATGCCGGCTTGCTGTTTGTCGGTGGAAGCATGTGGAGCTAGCGAGTTGTGGGCCATGGCCACCTCCAAGTAATCGCTATATGTTTTAATATTTCCTAGCTGACAAATGTCTGCTCGATGATTGTTGACATAATCCCCGACTTGCTTGTGGGTTGGCTTCAATCATCACAGCAAGCCGGCATCTTTTGCTTCTATGAGGGCAAGTTGCTCCGCGGCGACAGCACACTATCCGAGATCCGCAATTACAATTGGGCCGAGTCCTTCCCACCCGAGTTCCTCTTTCGAGGGGAACCATCATTTCTCCGCGAGCGGCGTGGATTTATGACGCATGACCTCGGCATCCGCAGCCGTCCCTGCGGACAAGGCGCACAGGCCTCTGGAGCAATCAGCGGACGAGCCACATGCACTGCTCCGCCTCGAGTGACAGTTGCCACGGGAAGAGAGGGCCAAGGGCATGCAGTCAGGATGCTCCAAAGCATTCCACTACAGGCCGCTTTCTCTCGCTGCATCGACAGATATAGAGCATGCGGAGGGGGCGCGGCACCTCAGCCTGCATGTCGTCTGCCCTCTTTTCGAGTGCCGCCTTTTGCTTGGACCAATCAACCGCGCCGCCACCGACCGGTGACATCGGCGGGGCAGGAAACCCGGGCACCCCGCTCCCAGCAACCTGCACCGCACCTCCGCCGCCCCCCGGAGTCAACACACCGCAGTCCCCTGCCTATCAGCCACCCCAATGCCCCCTCTACCAAGGTCATTCGTCGGGGGGTGGGCGTCAAATACTACATTCTCCCACCCCCATCTGTGCGCGCGCGCCTACTGGCCTACGGGGGATGCCTCGGTGCAGCCCACCCACATGTCGCTAGGGAGGTGCGCTGGCAGCATGAGCATCTCCGAAGAGTACCCCAACGCCCCTAAAGGGTGACCGTCACCTTCGCTGCATGGGCATGTGAATGGAGCAACCTAATGGCGTTAGGGGGTGACAGTCACCTTCGCTGCATGGGCATGTGAATGGAGCAACCTAATGGCGTTAGGGGGTGACAGTCACCTCCGCCCCCTACATCCAATAAAGAGGGGAAGCACACCTCCTTCTGTTGTACATATGGGTCTCCCTTGTGGGCTGTCGAGGCGACTTGTCTCAGAATGGTGCCCGGTGTCGAAGGCTGCGAGGGCAGCTCGCCACGGCCCTGCCTCAGCCGCTGCACAAGTCACATCCGTGCACAAGCCCCCCAATCCTGACGTCCCTCAGCCCACATCTGGTGCAGGCCCACTAGATTTCACCTAGGAGTGCGGTGCGGGTAGCTCCTCGACCACCACGGCAGCGGCCTCACCATGGCGCCACATCTCCGCCGGCAAGACGACAACATGACGGAGCATGTTGCAGGCCGCTTGACATTCCAGCAGCTCTGGAGAGGAGGCCAATTGGTCAATTCGATGTGGTGTGGTGTGGTGTGGTGTGGTGTGTGGTGTGGTGTGGTGTGGTGTGGTGTGGTGTGGTGTGGTGTGGTGTGGTGTGGTGTGGTGTGGCGTGTGGCGGCGTGGCGTGGCGTGGCGTGGTGTGGTGTGGTGTGGTGTGGTGTGGTGTGGCGTGGCGTGGTGTGTCGTGGCGTGGTGTGGTGGTGGCGGCGTGGCGTGGTGTGGCGTGGTGTGGCGTGGTGTGGTGTGGTGTGGTGTGGCGTGGTGTGGCGTGGCGTGGTGTGGTGTGGTTTGCCGGGAGAGCAACTCCGGCGGCATTCTCTCAATTGCATATGGACACACGGTCACCGGCAGATGACATCAAGTTGCGGGGAGGGCACAGGGCTGGTACGTTATGACACGACTGACCCGTTTCTACAGCGAGTCTGTCTGTAATCACAGGACCCCCCTGCTGGCGATGCGCGGCCGAGGAAACTGTCACTATTGCATCACTTGGAGGAGGGCATGGACGGTACCTCGAGCTCCGCTGTCAACAGCGCGCGTTCCTGCTGCCACGCCTCCGCTTTCTGCACCATCACCTCGTTCTGCCGAGCCTGCAGCTCATACTGCCTGCGGCGCCGCATCCCTCTCTCTCTCTCTCTTATGCCCTGTTGCGTGCACCTTCCAGAGACGCTGCTGCACTTGCCGCAGAACAGTCAGCCGCGGCGGCGTGCCCTCTCCCGTGACAACCGGCGGAGGGCCCTCCAAGCAATCGCCACAGAAAGGCAAGGCGGGAGTCCGATGCCTCCCCCGAAGCGCTGAGGTGGATACCACTCGAGGCACCCCCCTCTGTGCGGGCGGACTGATGCCGTTTCGTGTGTATCAAACACGTGGCGTGCAGCACGTGCACGCGGCCCGCTGCCTATCGCGAACTGGACTGTGCAGCCGTGGCGGCGCGGACTCCACAGCAGCGCCCTGTCCCGGGGGCGGCGGGCAGCGGCGCACCTGTTGGTGGCCCGCAGCCTCTCCACCTGAGCGCCCCAACTCCTCCCCTCAGGTCCCCTCAACTCCCCTTACAAACGCCGTGGATGAAATCCTCAGGTCCTGCGCTCGAGCACGGCGCAGGCAGTGGTGTGCACCCCGTCTCGGCGCTGCCGATGCCACCCTGGGGCCAGGTGTGCTCGCCCCTGGTGAAGGGGTGGGTGGGGGATCCCAAAGGCTGGGGCACCTCCACCCGCCCCGTGAATAAAGGACCCCACAAACCCTGATTGGCAAAGAGCGCCGTCGCTGCTAAAATGGGAAACGGGTTCATGGAAACAAGCACGCGCCTCCGCATGCAGAGGCGTTTGCTCCCTGCTGCCGTCCCCCGCTGATGCCTCGAGGTGCTCCATCAGCCGCTCGGCGAGGGTCAATTCTAGGGCCGCCTCCTGACTCGCGCCACGACATCCCCTGCCAGCTCAGCAACCGCCAAATGCGTTCCCCTGCACAGCAACAGTCGCCGGTGTCCCGTGCCAGATCAGCAGTGGCCCACGTTGAGCAGAGGCCTCAAGGCAACGCGGAGGTCGTACCCTTTGCTCTGATTGGCTGCACCGGAGCAACAGTTCCTGGCGCTCCGCCTCCAAGGGGCCAGGCCAGGCATCCCTCGACACGACAGCGCCCGCCGCGCGAGTGTTAGCCTCTGCCTCCATCACTGTGACTCGCAGCAGCAGCTCCACCACTTCACGCTCAAGATGCTCTTTCTCGTCCTCCAGCGCCTGGGAACACACCTCCCGCTCACTTCACCGCCACGTCCTAAGCCGCCCTCTCGGTCGCCCCTCTGCTCCGACTCCAGCCACCCGGCGGCCAGTGGCCATTTAATATTCTGGGGAGAGACTTTCATACGGGCTTAAAGACCAAGCGGCCCGGGTGCGTATCTCGAGGAGCATGGCCGGCACCGGGAGCAGCTGTGCGATGGTGGAGCGCGCCAACTCGCACTGCTCGGGAAGGAGTGGAGGGGCCGGTCTTTCGAAGGGTGCCGGACTGGGGTCTGCCGTGCGATGTCAGCAACGAGCCTCCCCCGAGGGTGTCGGGATTACGCACTCCCGCGAACCTCAGATGCGACACGGGTCATGCGCCCGGCGACCCCTCCGGCCCCCCTTTGGCTCCGGCATCGCGTGCGCAGCGGAAGGCCCTTCTTCATTCTGAGCGGCGCGTGAGACGTGCGCACAGCCGGGGGGCTGCGATGGGGCAGAGGCCCGCCTCCTCCGCCTCGTGGCCTGCGCGCCCCTCGCCGCCGCACCTCCGCCCGGCAGCAGAGCTCCTGCCGTTGCCTCTCCCACACTTCTCGAGCACACTTCAGCGACTCGATGTTGGCCTGCTTCTGGCCGGCGGTCATGTCTTCGGCCTCCTTCAGCTGCGACTCCGCCACATCGCCCTTCACTCCTGTGCAACCTGTGCGTGCGGCGTTCGCATGTGTGACGTGTGCCCCAACCGGGCGCTGTCCGCACGAGTCGCGCGCGATTTTTCCAAGCGGCCTGTGCGCACACCCTGCAGCCTGCCTGGCACCGGCGCAGGCCCGCGTCGGCATCGCACTTGCGGCAGCGGCGCCAACATCGTCAGCTCCAAAGGAGCCGGATGCGGGACGGGGATCATGCGGGCTTGCCGGGGGGGTGACCACCTGAGAACGTAGCGGCGCCACCTGCGCTTGCTCATGCGCGAGGGCGGCCTCCAGGTCAGCCACCTGTGCGCCGCTCAGAACAGCTCGGAACGCGGGTCATAACGTCATCACCACAGCGGCGATCCGGAAGAACCAATGGGCAGTGTATTGTGACGTGCGCCATGGCCACCCAATGAGGAGCCAGGTGGCGCAGGTGGGCAGCGCATTATGGGGTGCGTCATGGCCATTCCGATGCAAGATTGTGCTGGTCGTGGCAGACCCATCCCAACGGGCAGATGCCTGAACTCGATGGGCTGGCTTGTGCTGGGCCGGGGGCATGGTGGAAATGGTGGGGCTCGCCCGCCCAGCAAATTGCTCGAGCTGCTCCTGCTGCTCCGCAGCAGTGGCCGCGGCCCCAAGCGCGGCCTGCAGCGATTTCTGTGCCTCTTCTAGTTGCGCCTGCATTTTCACCTGCTCCTCCTCTGCCGCACCCCTCCCAATCCAAGAAAGAACCTTGACGTCGGTGAGCCCACCGCTCGAGCGCGGCCGGCGACAGGGCGCCCGTGCGCAGCTGGGCGTCCTCGTGGACTCGTACGCCCCGCCAAGTCACCCCGCCGAGCGACCGCCCCGCCGAGCAACCGCCCCGCCGAGCGACCGAAAGGTAAGTTTCTTTTGCTCTTCACATCTCATTGCCAACAGGCACACTGCATAGCATTTCATTAAAAATAGCTTTCTTCTTACATGCTTTTAAGTGTGTGAGAGAAAATCTCTTTTTGGAATGTCTTCTCTAGGCTGATTCACAGCTTCACATGCTTTTTAGGCTGATGCACAGCTTCTAAGGCAAAATGTTTAGAGTCTTCTGGGTTGGGTGGGTAGGGAAGGCAAAAGAACAGAGCTGCGGATTCCCACGGGCGGAACTCCTAAATACTGTCGTGTGTAAAGCCTTTAGATCTAACTCAGCTGCTGATTTTGATCTAACGGCTCAGGAAACTCTGATCGATCTACCGGCACAGAAACCTCTAAAATTCCGCAGGCTCCAATTTAACCATTTCTTTTGCTCTTCACATCTCATTGCCATGTAACAGAGATCATTAGGCACACTGCTCTGTGCCAGGCTGCCGCTGCTGCTGCTGTCGCCATCTCGGAGTGGTCCACCCGAAGTACTTCTCCATGTGCTCGTCGGGAACAGCTGCCGGGTCAATGTAGGAGTGGATGGCAGAGGACAGCTGAGACCAGCCGCCCAGGAAGCAGCACTTCTCAAGCGCCGCGCCCACAGCCCTGGCACAGGTACAAGCCCCCTTGCGGGTGCTGTGGCCAGAGAAGTGTCCCCCTTCCGGAGGGACACACCCCAGCCTCCCCAATGCCAACTGCACCCAGCCATTAGCTTGCGCCGACTGGAGCTTTCCTTGCTCCCACGGCAACCTTCAGTAGCTGCCCTGCACTTCCGAGCCCGTCACCGGGCGATGCCCCCAACAGGCATCCCGCATCTGCTGCCAGTGCTGCAGGAGCTGCACAAGCCCCGCCACCCCCGCTGCGGGGATGGTGAGCCTCCTCCTGAGGCGCACGTGCCCCCTGCCTTTCTCCTTGTGGAGAACCACGGAGATGTCATCACCTGTGATGCTGATGTGCTCCCTGCGCATGGAGACGCCCGTCTCCGGCCGGCCGAAGGTGACGAAGGCAAACACCACGTAGGTGCACGCCCTGAGCAGCTCCGTAGCTGCCCGGCCCACCGGCTCCAGCCCCAGCCCGTGCGCATGCACCGCCGAGACATGCCTGGCAGGCAGCCAGGTCCGCACCGTCTGCTCCTCACCCGCGGCTTCAGCCGCCTGCACCTGGAGGCGGGCCATGCCCTTCACTGCTCTGGAGATCGCCCGGCCCCTGGCAGGCCCGGGGAACCCCATGTCCTCGTGGTAGTTGTTGATGGCGGATAGGTAGGGCTGCATGTTGGACGCCTGCACCGTGCCCTTGTCCAGCATGTGAGCAATGTACAGCCTCACCGTGGCCCCCGTTGCCGGAAGCCACTGTCTGCCCTCCGCCTCACAGAACGCCATGAAGGCCCGAGCCTTCGGCCGGTAGTTGCCCACCGTCTTGCCGCCCAATGCTGCCCCCTGCATCTGCACTGCCAGCTCAGTGAGGGAGCCGTCCCCCAGCTCTCCTCTCCAGCGCTCCTGAAGCGCCGCATCACAGCCAGTCACCTCCTGCACCGCTGCCGGGAGCACCTCATACCTCTCCTTGCTCATGCTCATGTCCAGGTCCTCCTTGTCTCCATCCTCATAGGCAATGTGGGTTAGGCCGTCCGACCCCGTGTCACCCACGGTGCCGGTGTACCAGGCATCATCCTGGTGCCAGTACACCCTCACCTTGAGGCCACTCGCCAGCCCCGCCTGCGGCGCCTGCCCGGCTGCCCGCCTCCCATCCTGCAGGTAATGGCTCACCGGGAGGCGGAGATGCGGAACATGATGCCGTCCCAGCTTGAGGCCCCGAGCAGCTCGGACCCTCCCAGCCGGTTGGGAGTAAACAGGTCCCTGCCCCGGGGCAAGATCACCACCTCGTTGGCCATGGCCTCCAGCTGCTGGAACCACATCTGCCCCGGTCAGTAGGGCGCCACCACCGTGACGGCGCACTTCTCCTCCCGCAGCTTGTGCGCCACCTCGTCGAGGAGGGACCACGGGGGGTTGACCCAATTGACCTCTCCTAGCCAGGAAAAGGCCAAAGAGTCCACGCCCTCGCACCCCGGGTCGTGCCACTGTGCGTAGTAGCGCGGCAGCTGGGCGGAGAGCTCCGAGGCGAAGCGGTCCACGGTGTGCTGGTGCCATTCCCGCTCCGCCCACTGAAACCACCTGCGGTTCAGCCGCCAATCGTCCAGGTCCCGGTCCCGAGACAAGCGGTCGGCCCACTCGTTTGCCTCGCTTCTGATGTACCTCGCCTGGAGCTCGATGTCGTTTAAGTCCAGCAGGATCCACAGGCGCCGCATCCGCCGCATCAGCTCCGGGTTGCGCGACGTGAAGTGCGAGAGCATGGCCACCACCGCCTGGTTGTCGCAGTAGAGGCGCACCACCTTGCCGGTGAGCTCTCTCAGGAAGGATTGCACCGTTTTGTACACGGCCTCCAACTCCAGGTGCGTGATGTGTAGATGCCGTAGCTCGTCGGACCAGAATCCTCTTGCCGCGTGCTTGAGGTTCAGCACCCCGCCCCATGCGAACAGAGACGCGTCGGTGTGCACCTTCGCTCTCGTGGGGCTGCGCCAGATCTTGCGACCGTTCCACCGGCTCTGAGCCGGCAGCCTGAGCCACCACTCGATGTCGCTCCACGCCTGCCGTGTGAGCTTCACCTTCGCGCCCCATCCCCGCCTCGTGGAGAGCACGAAGTGGAGCTCCCTGAGATACAATCTCGCCGGAGGGACTGCCAGATACACAGACTGGCAGAGCCCCGTGAACGCTGCCAGCTTCCGAGCTGGGAGCCACCTCCGCTGCCGCGACGCCTCCCTGAGAAGCGCCTTGGACTGCAGGTGAATCTTCTGCAGCCTCGCCGGTGTCACGTGGAACTGTCCCGCCTTGAGGTCCACCTCGAGCCCGAGGTGCTCCACCAGCTGCGTCGGCTCCCATTGCCCCTTTTTCTCGTTGCGCGACAATCCGAGTCTCACCAAGACCCGAGATGTCAGCTCGCGCGCCCTGAGCGCCTCGATCCTGCTGCTTAGCAGCAACAGGAAGTCGTCCATGTAAGGGAGCACCCGCGCCCCCTGCTGATGCTCCTCGCGGCCGCATCCTCCAGCTCGTCTGCGAACTGCCCAACGCCGTCGCACCTTGCTTCCGCTTTGCATCTTCAGCACTTCCCGCCGATCCTCCGCGGATCTCGGAGAACGAAGGCACTCCACGAGCACCTTCATGACCTTGACGAAGATTCGTGGCGAGTCGTTCCAGCCGAAGGGAAGGGCGCCGCACTGGAATAATTCCCCCCGCACGTCGAACTGCATGTACTCCTGGAAGGCGGGGTCGATCCCCACGACGTGGTAACCGTCCTGGAGGTCGAAGCTGAAGCACCAGTCGTTCGGCTTGGCGAGCCGACGCAGCTTCTTCAACGTCTCCATCTTGCAGCGAGATTTCACGCAGTGAACGTTCAACCAGCGGAAGTCCATCACTAGACGCCACTTGTTCGTCCCCGGCTTCGGCACCAGGAACACTCGGGATACGTGTCGTCGCCTCCTCGCTCGCACCCATGCGCCCGTTCTGAGACACCGCTCGGTCTCTGCGGCCATCCACTCCAGCTGCGGAGGAGTGGCGTCGCCCAACGACACTCCGTGATCGAAAGGCAGAGGCGCCTTGTCGACCCAACGCATCCTTGCCCCTTTGCTGATCCACTGCATCACCTCTGAGTTCGCGCCAGCTGCGCGCCATGCCCCCCTTTGCTCCGCACCCTTTCCTGCAGGGTGGGCTCTTTCCGTTGAACGCCCCGAGGGGCGGAAGGCGTCCAACCTTTCCGTGATCGGAAAGTTAGGTCTGGGCTTGGGCGCCTCGCCCAAGCCCTGACCCTTTACCTCCCTTGCCGCTGCCGCGGCCACCTTCACCTTTTCCAGCGCCTTTGCCCTTGCCTCCTTGACGGTCACGAAAAGTCGAAACTTTGGCGCTGGCCTTGGCGTGCGTGTTCATCACGGCCTTCGCCTTCGTGGTGTCGAACTCCTTCAACCACTTCGTGAGCACTGAGTCGCTCACCAACCCGTCGCTGCCTGCGTACACCTTCTCCTCGATGAAAGCCAACTTCGCCCGCAACGCCTCAGCTCCGCCGTGCGATGTTGCGTCAGACTCCATGCTCGCTCTGAGCTGCAACATGGTGTAACGGTTGTTCAGGAGCGAAAAAACGCCCTTAAACGTGTTGTGCGCTGCGAAAACGCGCTCACTCAATTCCTCCACCGTTGGGGGATCCTTTTCATCTTGACACCAGTCCAAGGTCACCTCGGAAAACGCAATCGCATCGTGCATGTACGACAGCGCAGGGGCAAGCACCAACTGCTCGTAACGCATGGACGAGTTGGTGCGTTTGGAGAGGGCGTCGTAGGTCTTGTCGTTGTACAGGTCGTACATCTGCGGCATGTCAGTCTCCAGTGTCGCAGGTCTCGCAGGGAACGGATTCCCTTCAACGTGTGGGACATACGGGAGCTTTTTTAATGCCTCCAACTCCGCGTCTCCGCTCTGAGCGGAACCACCAGCCTGCGAAACGGCTTTCGCTGCCGCCTCCTCCGCGACTTCAACTCTCGCTGCGAGAGTCTCCATCTGCTTCATCATGAGCTTCATCATTTCGCCCTGTTGCTCCAACAGGACTTCCATCCCGGACTTCGCAGCCGGTTGTCCAGCCGCGCCAGCATTGTTCTCCGACGCGCCTTGCTCACCTTCTTGATCGCTCATTGTAGTAAGTCGTCAAGGGTTTAAACTTCCACATTAACGTTAAAAATGTGGGGTAAATGTTTTTGCAGTGTGCCGCACTAAGAATTTCTCCGCGAGGAAAAATTTCTTGTGAAGTTCTTTTGCGAAGGCAAACGAACAGAGCTGCGGATTCCCACGGGCGGAACTCCTAAATACTGTCGTGTGTAAAGCCTTTAGATCTAACTCAGCTGCTGATTTTGATCTAACGGCTCAGGAAACTCTGATCGATCTACCGGCACAGAAACCTCTAAAATTCCGCAGGCTCCAATTTAACCAATATGGATGAACCAATACGGAGTGTCAAGGAAGATTGTCGGATGCCATGGAATGACACAGAAGGGTTTGGCATGCGGCGGGATGAAGGCTGTGGATGTCACGGAATGACACAGAGGGTTTGGCATGCGGCGGGATGAAGGCTGTGGATGTGCCGGAATGACACAAGAGGGTTTGGCATGCGGCGGGATGAAGGCTGTGGATGTCACGGAATGACACAGGAGGGTTTGGCATGCGGCGGGATGAAGGTGTGGATGTGGCGGAATGACACCGGAGGGTTTGGCATGCGGCGGGATGAAGGCTGTGGATGTGGCGGAATGACACAGGAGGGTTTGGCATGCGGCAGGATGAAGGCTGTGGATGTGGCGGAATGACTTGCAATGGCAGAGAAGGCTGTGCAATTGCCACAGAATACAATGCCACATAATGCCATGGAGTGGCACAGCGCCCATGAGGGCTCTCCCCTGGGCAGCTGATTGAGGCCGGGTGCAGCCGCGCTTGCCCCTTACGCTGCATCACCTTCGCCCAGCTCGTAGGGCAAGACTGCCGCACAATAGCAGGGTCGCACATGTCAGGCCGCCTTGCGTCAGCGTCGACCCACCAGTGACGAAGCGTTCACAGCGGTTCAAAGGGGATCCGAAGAGGGCTCAAAGGGGTTTCAAATGTGGTTCAAAGCTGCGAGAACCACTCTGTGGCTGCATGCAGCTTCTATCTGCGAGCGAGGCGCGGTGGCGCGAGCGCACGGCGAGGCCGCTTCCTGGCAACTGCGGGGAGAGGGGCGGAAGTCGGTGAGCGCACCGCAAAGCTCCTGCTGCGCGGCCGCCGCCTCCACCAGGCTCGCGTGGGTTCTGCGCTCTTCGTTCGCCACCTGCCACTCTGCCTGCCACATCCAGCGCACCACAGCCGGTGAGGAATGGGCGGCGCCACGCCCGCTCACGCGAGCCCACAACGCAACTCTCGGAGCTGTGGCGACTCCCACCTCGGCAGCCTTCAACTTCGAGTCCGCGTCCGCCTGCCGTCCACACCCACCCTCGACTCCGGAGATCAGAGTCCGCTCTCCGTCATGATCCCTACCCTGGCGCCTCGCCTCCTCACGAAGCCCCTCAAAGGTTTCTCGCCCCCTTCCAGCCCTCCACAGCCCTCGAAACCTGCGGCAAAAGCGCGCCCTTCTCGCAAGGGGGGCCCCAACTCCCCGCTGCCTCCACACCCGTTGCAACTTCGACTCCCGAGTGCAGGGTCTGAGGCACAGCACAGGCGCGCTTGCTGAGACACCCCACCCACCCACTCGCACGAGGGCCACGATCTGCCCCACCTGCTTGGCTTCACTTGAACGCCGCTCTTTCTCAAAAGCCTGAGTGCCCCGCGCCGCCATCATCCTCCTCACCCTGCGTAGGGGCATTCTACCAAGGCCAGCCGCAGCGATTGCCATGTCACGCACATCGTAATGCGCCCCAATGTGCCAGTCTGCCTGCTCAAAACGCTGTCAAACATCTCAATCTGCCGGTCTTCCAAACGTATGCGCTCCACTGTGCTGATCCCTCCGGCTGTCCGCCTGGCCACAAGCCTGAGAGCTGCCTCGATGCGCACGAGCAGGCTGCCGCTTAGGGTGCTCAAGGATCTATCGACCGACGGGCATGAAGGGCAGCACTGGCAACCTGCAAGGCGAGGGCTTCGAGCTCCTTCGCCATGCGCAGCTCGCTCTGAAGCTGTTCCATCTCGCCGAACGAGGCGTCCAGCTTCTCCTGCACATGCACCGGCCCCTGCCACTGTCGAACGTGGCGCGCGGTGGCTCTAACGGTGCCGCGCCGGGCACCAGCACTGTCGAATGTTGCGCGCGGTGGCTCTAACGGTGCCGCGCCGGGCACCAGCACTGTCGAATGTGGCGCGCGGTGGCTCTAACGGTGCCGGGCGCCAGCGGAGCGAAAGGGCGCAGGCCGCCCTATGCAGCAGCGCAATGTCCGGTCGCGGTGTCTCGAAAGTAGCGCCTCAGCAGGCTCGTCATGACAACCTCCCTCCCATCCCCCAAGGCAACCCTGCGGCCATCCCTTCCCTCTCCTTGCGGCCCTCATACGGCAACTACAACCCTAAAACCCGCATAGCACCCAAGCTTAAGTTCCCCTCTCAGATCACCCAGGGGGACACAGCTTTGGCGGACGTGCAGCTCACCTCCAGTTCTGATATGTACACCTCGGCCTCCTTGACTGTACGCATTTCGCGCTCCTCCTCGGTCCTGCACCTCGCATGAGCCCCGACATGCCGGTCAAGGGTGACGCCTTTTTCCAAGCGGTCGGTGAATCACTCCGAGAGCCCGCGCATCTCCACCCACTTCCTCGCACTGCTCGGCCCTGCGATGCGAGGCTTCTGGTTTTTCTCCCCGCCCTAGTTTTGTGTGCGAGGTGGCAAGGCAGCCGACTGGGCGAGATCCTCCCAGGCTGCGCTCCACTCCGCCCTTGCCTCCGAGCTCGCCCTCGGCCTGTGCGGCTGAGATGTGCGGCTGAGATGTGCGGCTGAGATGTGCACGTCCTCGGGCAATCCGAGGGGGCGCACCGCGTGTCCTCAAAGGCCTTACTCCAGCGCGCTCTCGCCTGAGTTCGACGCCGCTCGTCGTGGGTGATCTTGCGCTGGGCCCCCTCGAGATGCTTGGAGACCTGCTGCACTTGACCTGGCAGGGGGTGGCACGTGTACAAACTGAAGCTCCGAGTGTTGCGAGCGCTCCGAGCGGTTGTGAAGTGCATTTGGGCAGACAGCGGACAGCAGACCGCAGACAGCCGACAGCTGACAGCCGACAGCCGACAGCAGACAGCGGACCAGACAGCGGACAGCAGACAGCAGACAGCGGACAGCAGACAGCGGACAGCAGACAGCGGACAGCGGACAGCGGACAGCGGACAGCGAACAGCCGACAGCAAACAGCAAACAGCATACAGCAAACAGCAAACAGCAAACAGCAGTGGCGGCAGTCGAAACGTGCGTGCACCCTAAGAGGAAACTGTAAAGATGTGCACGCATGTCAGCGAGGGCAATGTGGGTTCCGGCCGTCCCGGTTTGCCTTTTGGGACGGTCGACTTCGGCCATCCGAGACGGCAAGTGACTGCGGACAGGCGTGATGGCGGAAGGCAGAAGAAGCCCCGGGGTCCGAGGAGGAAACGCAGCGCACACTGCAGGCGGTTCTTGCGCAAAAGTGCCCGGCAGCTGGGGAGCGAAGGTGAGCACTCAAAGAGTGGTGCGCGGTGGACGGTCGGGCGGGTGCCGCGTGATACGGGAAGCGGGAACGCTGTTGCCACGTGGCATCTGCGTGGCGGGTCTCGATGGAGACTTTGGGAGACGATTCCCGGGCTGGAAAACTCGAAGTTGGCATGGACAGAAAATGAGCAGGTCGGGAACACGCCACGCCATGTGGCAGGCTTCGCCTCGTGCCTAAAGAAATGGGGCAATTCGTTTGCCCGTTGGTTGCGCCCCCCGCTGCTCCCGCCGGGCCGCGGTGCTCTCCGCAACCCTCAGCGCTCCAGGGGACCGCGGTGCACTGCTGACAGGACGCACTTTCGAGCCGGGCGATGTTATCTTGAGCTTGCCACATCTTCATCCTCGACATGCTGCTGGTGGCGGTCTCCATCAGCTGCGCGGTTTTCCCGTGCAGGCTCTGGAGCCGGCACCGCAAAGCGCCGCGTGAGTTCCCGCCAACCGCAGCTCGCCGCCTGAGCCGAGTATTGTGGCGATCGACTGTCTGGCATCTTGCTGTTAAGGCGCTTCGAGCCGCCTGAACTTCATTGGAAGCGCGGGAGCTCCCTCGGGGAAGGAAGACGTGCGCGCGCGCGCAGTGACGCGACGAAAGGACACAGCAAGGGAGCTTGAGGTGCTGTCGCGCTGCAGGGTAACAGGAAGACACGCGCGCCGAAGCTCAACAGGATAGCCGCGCCGGGCGTACCGAGCTGGGCGGCTGGGCGGTTTGCCCGCCGGGAACAACAAGAGGATTGACAACCGCTGGTGAGGAGAATTCGTCGAGCACGGCGAGAAGCTCGTCGTCCAAACTGTTTGCGGCGGGATCGTCCTCTTCGTCCTGAGCACTTTTTACGACGTCCGGCAGGGTTCCGTCCTCCGGCTGATAGAAGTGAAGGCAGAGAGACACCGCACATCTCAGTGAAGAGTTTCAGGGCTTGAAATAGTTGGTCGTGTCAAACTCTTCGCTTGTAGACGTTTGAAAATACTTGTTCAAGATAAGCAGGAAGTTACCTTTGGAATAGTCACGGATTGGATGAAAGCGCCGAAAGAAATAGGTCGTATACCCATCCCGCCAATTATATGTGGAGAGGGAAGAGTAGTCGCAATAGTGCGCCCAGCACAAGTTTACAGACTCGCAGAGTATATAGTGCGTACACGACGCGGTCGTCACCAAAACATTCGCGCCGTCCTTCTCAATTTGGTGATGTGCTCAACGGATTCCCTTCAAAAATAGTTGTCTTGTATGGAAGAGGGGTCACTTGGGCTCCCTCGGAACGAAATATCGTTCGTTCAGATACCAAGGAAGCGAAATGAGCTTGTCTTTCATTAAGCTGAAAATAATGCAATTGCAATCACGAGTTTCCAAGAACCCTTGCGACGTCGCCCAGCTGCTTCAACAGTGAGTGCAGCGACCCACCAGATCAGCGCAAGATCCCACTGCTCTGACAAACGTTCTAACGAGCAGTTGTTTACTCGGCAAATGACATGGGTGCGCTCGCTAGTTTCTTACCTCTTCACATTGGATCATTCAACAGCGAGGCATGAGGGCGCCTCAGTGTTTCGCGTCAGATGCCAAACACTAATTCGAAACGCAACCCGAACGGCAAGTGAAGTCGACGAAGGAAGCCATAGCCATGCGATGGTTTTGTTTACAGTCCAGAGTCCTTCAGTCGAGTGTGACTCATCACGCCATCGCATCGTCAGACGCACGTCAGTCTGCTACGTCAGACGAACGATCGAATATTGGTTTCGCTGCGAAAAAACTGATGGTTTTCTGATCAGTGTAGTATGACAGGCAGTATGACTGTCATACGGAGCGGATCTGAAAACTGAGGTTTTCTGATCAGTCGGAGGCCTAAGAGGCCAGCTTCGGTACTGAGAAGGCTTCTTGCCGTGTTACTGTGAGTGTGTGGACTTTAACACCGTAAGTTTTTCAGTGTATATATTTTCAGTAGTATATCGTATATTGATTATGGAGTGGTTCACCGATCCGATTTTGTGCCAAAGGCGTATTGATGATTTGCACGCGCAGCCGGCGTACGCAAACGCCTTTGTTGCGTTCCAGGATGGCGAGGACCTTACGCAACCGCAACAAAAGTTGATGAGACAAATGGAGAGGGCGACAGCACGCCTTGTTGGGCTCAAGGGGCTTTCTCAGGTGGCTTCTGGTGACCGTAAGCGTCCGTGGGAAGCCGCAGTTGACCTCTCACATCTTCCAGGGTCCGATCGCCTCGAGTTGACACGCAACGATGATGGAAAGGACAAGGGGCTTCGCAAGCAATTTCTCGAGACTCAGCACCACTTCGTGGCGCAGTCTGCTTCGCAGTTGGCGCTTGTTGATGCCAAGAAGGAATTAGAAGGTGTGGAGCTTCCTGAAACCGTCACTCTTGCGTTGGAATTTCTGTCAGAAACTGCGGAGAAGGGAATTGCACGCGCCAAAGCTCGCGCGAAGATTTTAGCGTTGGTTTCAGACAAGGGGCGTGAGGTTGGCTGGAAGATCTGCGAAAAGTTGGAACGTAAGTCCTATGCTGAGGATGAGGAAGATGAAAAGTTGATGCGAAAAGCTGAGAAAGAGGTGAAGGCTGAGAAGCTTCACGCTGCGCAAGCCGCGGCTGCCAAGGGGCGAACTAAGGGCCTAGGCAGAGGTGCCTTCGTTGCGACTCGTCCGGTTGCTCCTGGGGCGCCTCCGCCACCACCGCCTGGTCAGGCAGGACGTGGCAGCCAGCTCCAATGCTGGAATTGTAACGAGTGGGGTCACCACTAGAACCAATGCTCGCAGCCGCGCTCAGCCGGCAGAGGCCGTGGCAGAGGCACGGACTGTTAGGGTCATGACCGATGACATATGTGTCATACATGTCATACGTGTCATACCTGTCAGACATGTCATACCATGTCATGTCATGTCGAGTCATGTCATATATTATAATGACAGACAGTCGTCAGTACGGTCGACTATGACTGTACATGTCGTCAGATGATAAGTCACATCATCTGTCGGTATTCAAGGAAAGACTTGAATGACACCTGTCATCGAGAGTTCGTATGTCGAACTCGAAGATGGCAAAGCAAGATACATCTTGAAGTAACAAACAAGAAATCATCTTCGCTTCAAGCATGTGCGGAACAAGCATGCGCAGTATTATGGGGCGAACGTATTATTCGTTCTGACGATACTGGTCGTTCAACCAATGTCTCGGGTTCACAACCCAATGGCGGTACCATCTATGCGATGGGAGACATTTGGTATTTAGATGAGCTAGCGTTGTGCTAGAGGCAGCATCTTCTCACAGAAGTCTGCACTCATCCCCGCTATTATCTTACGCGTGTGTTACCGTCCTATAACACAGCGTTTACTATTATTTTATATGATATACTGAGGGCTCGCTTATCCAGCCCTAATAGATGGTATTCTAAACTCGTCAAGGCACGAGAACGAGAACTCAAATGAGTGCAGCGTTAGATATCGTATATATTGTATTGTTCGCAGATTGCAGGTTCGCGCATACAAGCGACAGCGCTCGCAGTTATACTGAATATCTGCAAACCGAATAATAATATACGCTCGAATATCGACAGCATACGGATTGCGCGAGGATTTATCATCGCGAACATATTCGCAGCTGACAGCATTCGCAGAGAAAATGAGAAATCGTCTTAATACTATAAGCGACAAGGTGTGCGCACAGTGTACGGATCGTATACATATGATGTCAAAATTCGCAGGATTGTCACGGTATGCGAGATGCAGATGCGCTAACGAAAAATGACCGTCGGTACGTATGATTCACATCAACTGCGACTGGACGTACGAAATTTCGTTAAACAGCGCGATCGCATTCATTTATGCGACAATACACCGGCGACAATGAGATACTTTGTGAAATAATTGGCAACATCGATTTTCGCAAATGATCTGCTTGAACCGTACACAATAATCCGCTCGAACGATGATCCCACGAATTAACAATTTCTCATTAATCGAACGAGTCTCGGCCTTATATATACAACTGATCGTTTGCTGTTCGTTTCCACAGTTGTTATATATTAGTGCACCCAACCCTTCCTCCCCTCCTGAAGCTACTTCGGAGGGTTCACAGGCGGTCATGGGGAGCCCGTGTTTGTTTCCGGAGTTATTTCACCGGGGGCTTGTTTTAATGCAAACAGAGTGGCCCTGCTTAACGGGATTGGACTTATAATCCTTTACCCGGTCTGCTCACTCTTGATTATTGGTCCAGTACGCACGCTTTGACGAACATCTATCGCGATGAGTGAGAATGGATTCGCCACGTACTAATGTGAAATTTATTTTAGTTATGTTTGTCAAGCATAACTTAGGATCACAACTCCGTCTACCTCAGTCGATGTCTCCGGTAGCTTCGGATGACTGGCCACAGAATCCGATGACAAACCACGGTCTTGGCAAAGGTACGTAGCATTAACAGTTTTTCACAGATATTGGTACCCGCATATGCGCATCTGTGTAAGGGTATGATTTATACAAGGCTCACTACACCTTAGCAAGGAAGGATCAATTCCTGCTCCTGTCATATCAATTTGATGCAGGGTAAAAATGTTAGGGATGTAACCCTGCAGTTCCCGGGATGCAGCCCTGCAGTTTTCGGGATGCAGCCCTGCAGTTTTTGGGATGCAGCCCTGCAGTTCTTGGGATGCAGCCCTGATATATATACGACCGATCGACGAAAACCCTTGGGCATGTTTCCACGGCCTGATTATTATTTGGTCGGCAATTATTGGCAAAAGTCATCGGCTATCAGCTTTTGACTCAGAAGCCACAATGCTATAGAAGCTGCGACCTATTGTAACCATATGCGGCAGTTATGCCTTCAGCATACGTAGACAATATGATTATGTGGAACTTATAATCCCACTTAAGTTGCATCATGATATATTTATTCAGGTGTTAACAAGTGTTCAGGATTTGATAAGGGGTTGACGCCCCACAGGCCAAAGGTCACTATCTCGTAAGGCTCGCCTCAAGTGTGCGGCTTTGAGAATCAGCGTCCTGGCGAGGCACAGTCATGATGCTTCCTAGTCCATAATGGAGCTGGAAATGAGAATGCTCAAGACATCCGAAGACAGGAAGGCTTTTGGTTGGCCAGAGTTGCTGTCTAGATGTTTAACCTCGATGGGGTTGCATTCGGATACAAACTGTGCAACCATGCATGTGACTTGTACATTGGTGTATGACTTTGATAAATCGTCTCTTGTCATGAACCTGGAAAGAATGACGGGCAAATAGCTAGAGTGGCAGATTTACTCACTCGGCTTTGCTGTTATGGAATTCGATGCCTGTTGACACTACTGGCAATCCTTTGCTCAGATGCTTTCCTTAAGACATTGGCAACAACTTGTGTGCCAGCTTCTCTAGATTTGGGGAGAAACCATGGATCAACAATTCATCAATCAAAACACATGTTACCAAGGTTGATTCAACGAATCCTTCAACTCTTGAATTTCGACAATCAGCATATTAGGCTGTTGACGTCAAAGTGATGGTCGTAAGCTTACAATATAGCTTATTCACATTTGAAAAACCATCGTTTTCCTATGTCAGTGCCCTTCATATAATATGATAGAGCCGGAGAAATGTGCATCTATGATTTCTTCATAATGAACTTCATGTGTCAGTAAGTCAAATAAGACTTCATTTGATGTCTTCAGTCGGCATGATGTACCGTGTCATCAACTTTATGGCTGCTATATACCAAGGCACGGTATCGATAACTCGATAAGTCCGATTAATCGATTAATCGGACTTATCGTTATCAATCGATTAGTTCAAACGAGTTATCGTGGATATCATTATCAACCGATTAGTTCGTTTGAGTTATTCATATCAATCGATTAGTTCGACTGAGTTATTCATATCAATCGATTAGTTCGTTTCAATTATTCATATCAATCGATTTGTTCGAACCCATTTTTCGAATCGATTAATCGATAAATCGCATTTTGCGGGGACGCCAAGCCACCAAATGGATATCGCGATATATCATGATATCCCCATGGTTTCCAGCCAATGCCCAATTGTACTTTATCGACCCTAAGATCGATATTCGAAGCTTTGAACAGCTCATTTCTCCCTTATTATGATCCACCCAATGACCGGCTGTACCTCGCCGATTTTCAGAACGATATTGCAAATTGCGTGTTACCCCGTACCTTTAAAAGCCCCTCATTGTCACTGAGGCGCCTGTTTGGAACAGTACATAGAGTATACCCGGTCCTCCCCGTTCGCCCCCAACAAAGCTGCCAGCATCGTCATCATGCGTGGAAAAGGCCCGAAGCGGAGAAAGACCAGTACGAGTAGCGGCAACGCCGGCGGTGTCACGCTTCTGGCGCAAGGGAAAGGGACGACTAAACGGACTCAGAAGAACCCTTTCGACCGGCATGGCAACGATGAGGTAGAGTACTTCGTTCGTGAGATCAAGGCGGGGGCGACACGGAAAGGCAAACCCGTTTGGCTCATAGGTTGGCAAGGGTATGGCGACGATGCTGATACGTGGGAGCCCATCGAGAACCTCGCGGGTCTTGAGCAAGACATCAAGGCATTCCGAGAAGCGCATGAAGAGAAAGAAAAGGAGATTGCCGAGGCTAGGAAGAATAAGCGAAAGCAACCTGATGAGCAGGGTGCGTGCGTAAAATGCGTGTGTGTGAATTTGTTTTAGCCACGCAACGAACCTTCGTTGCGCGCGTGGATACACAGTGATCACTCACTGTGCCATCCGGCTGCTAGTATTAACACCCGTTTATATAATATTGGTTTGCCTGATTGCCTTGTTTCCCTTCAGTTTGCAGTGTTCATCGTAGCCTTGACAACATACTTATTAGGGAACTTACTATGTCTGGTACTTCGTTATCATGATAGTTATCGGGGGATATCGATAATTATCATGATATATCATGCTAGATGTAGTTATTCATATCAATCGATTAGTTCGACCGAGTTATTCATATCAATCGATTAGTTCGTTTCAGTTATTCATATCAACCGATTAGTTCGTTTGAGTTATTCATATCAATCGATTAGTTCGACTGAGTTATTCATATCAATCGATAGTAAAAAATGACTTATCGGGAGTTATTCGATAAGTTCAAAAAAACGCGATACCGAGCCTTGCTATATACAGATGCTGGAACTTTTGATAAGATTTTTAATCTTCCAAGCCAAATTGCAATGATGTAAAATCAATTTGTGGCAAGCAGCTGTATGAAGAATGAATGAATCTATACTCCTTCCTCCCCCTTTTAAAAAGAGGTGCATCAAACCAATCAGATGGTGATGGAGAATGCTATTCAATCATTATGTCATGTGAAAATGGTCTCAGTAATCAGACTGAGATTACTTATCGAATGATTTCGAGGTAACAATGTCAATATGAACACCGATCCTCTCTACGTCGTACCGGCAATATGCCTGACGTTTTTTGAATGTGGCAAATGCCAGATGATGTCAAATATCCAATGTCAATTCACTATGAATTAATATGCAGTTTTTGGGTTGCAGCCCACATACATTGTCAGTTCAGGGTCACTATAGTGTGCCCAACTTAGACAATGTTTCTGGATAATGATTGTCATGATGAACAACGGAATCAGTGATGGTACCGAAGTTGACTTTGGTATCGAAGCTAATGGAGAGTCAATCAAGAAGTGTCCGTAATGACAACAACTTACTACGAGCTGTATTTCCGTAGTTGATGATGGATGGCTGGCATGTCATTTCATTATGATTAGAACATGGCATTGCCTAGTGATATGTGTATATTCTTCAGTACATGATCACTTATCTCAATGGTGCCCATTTCATTTTTGGGCAAACACTATTCAGAGACTTGTTATGGTAAAGAAGTATGAATGATGAATGTGTCATTTTAATCCGATAGAATTGTGACTTGTTGATGACTATAAAATTTCTGTCACTTTCCAGAATGAGGATGAACTGCGCTTGGAAACCGTATGCAGATTGCGGGTTCGAGTCCCGACATGGCTTTTCCAAGACTTCGTGGTCTAATGGACGAGGCAACAAATTTATAAACATTCCAGAATGAGCTTTCAAAGAGTCTTTATTCCTCAATGAAGCATGCTTGTCTTATGTGCCATAATGATATGAAACCACAAGTATGGTGTTAATCTATATGTGGATGGTTTATACCATTGTATGCTATTCCACAAATAAGTAGTGATGTCAGAATAAAAACTTTGGACAATTGCAACTCAGTACAAACCCGAGTGCATTCAAGTCCACTTGTAAACTCAGAATCTGAATCTAATGTACTTTTTATATGCACAGGATAGAACATATTTTCTATGTGATTCTGGATTCAGGAACTAGAGTCAATGTAAAACTCTTTTCCTATTTCAGACGATGAAACCTTTATTCCCTTAGGTGCAATACCTTATTGTAAGGAATAGTCATTTTCAATACAAGTTTCAATCGATTTTCTCAAATCTGTCACTTTTGTGATGATCATATTGGTCAACTTTACAGCATAACCACTTCCCCTCATTGAAGGAGATGACTCCCATCATAGGGCGGTATATTGGCGGTTTTCATATGACACATGGAAAACATGAATAACTCTTGGAGAATTTCGGAATAAACATCCTGAATTGGTTGTGCTTGATTGCTCTATGCCCAAGAATGACCGAAGAGATTACTTGCCATATTTTAGCCATATGGCGTAGAGGCTGCTTAACAACGGTTGGGTCATAAGCTGGATAGCTATGTTAGATATGTTGGAGGCTGAATAGCCATGATTGCATAGATTTTGTCTTCCATGATGAGTAGACCTTTTAGATATGGTGTCTGATGAATCAATACTTTTGACGACAACTCGACCTTTAGGTATGATGAAGAGCTGATGATCTTTGCTGCAATGCAATTGTTTGATGCGTACCACTGAAATGCCTTGTGATATAATAATCTCACTGCATAGGCTTTGTTCAATGGCGGTATGATCAGATATGTAATGATGCATGAAGACAAGATGGTTGGTATGGCTCATTCAGCAGGCATGATTACCTCAAAGAGATGCCAATACACGGATACATTTCAAGACATAAGGGCAATAGACTTATTATGTAGTCTTCAAAGGCTGTTAGCATTTATGCTGCATTGGTCAGCTCAGTGGCTTTGACCTATCTAGGTGTTGTACTCAGGCCGTAGCCTGCATATTGCATTGAGTAATCTTGACACCTTTAATGATCCAATCAGATGATATGTATGAAATATCAAGAATGGTTGCCCTTTTTCAATGATCATCGGTGGCAGAGGCTATAGTGCTTGCACCGTGTCAATATACAATTCTAGTCTGGATATATGCTAGACCAGAGGTATACAATGTTTAGGTCTTCAAAATCAAGCTCATATGTATGTCATGGCTGATGACCTTAGAAATGTTTGATACATATATGTGTCAACTTCATGGAGTTCTGCATGGTTTGACTGTATATAGTCAGGCTTACCAAAACAAAAACAATGATGCAACTTAATTGTTTTATTTTATTATTTGTCTTTATTATTTATTTGGGTTTTAGTTGTATTTTTAGCTTACCATCTTCCCCCCTCAAGGAAGTGTATTGCTAGGCGGTTGTCAACAAGCGCCGTTTAAATACAACAGAGGTCCGACCTCTATGTGATGACGTGATAGCTTACTATGAAGCTGGATAGCAGTTCTCGGGTTGCTGCCCATTGCACCGAAGGTGCATTGCAGTCGTTGGGATGCAGCCCGAATTCACGTCATCAGCGTGGGTCATATAGTGCCCATGCATGTGCTGCATAAAATACAACACTACCCTCCAGCGGCGAAGTGGTTTGCTATTACCATCATCGTATGCTGTGGGATATCAATATATAATCAGAGAGCATGGTAATATGTGTACCATGTTTGTCAATATCGGAGAGACTGTGTCTTCTTTAAAATCCTCATGACTATATGTATAATGGTGCTATACTGATGTCAACACCTTCTCTCTGAGTGATTTATTGATTTCAGATGTGATGTCGTGGCAGTCAACCTTGTCCGATTGTACCGGAGGTTGTATGTATATTGTGTCCACGTCATTGGCACGAGTCATATTGTGTCCATGCATACGCGATCTCAGCGCAGGTCACAATACAGTGCCCGGGCATACGCGATTTTAGCGTAGGTCACATTGTGCCTCTATTTATTACATCTGAGAATATCTGTTACTCATCTTTGTGGGTCTAGACAGCATTGTGCTGATTGCAATGCTTTCTCTGGTGACTTATATATCACAGATTATACCAAATGTGGTGATCAGTCCAGTGCAATATTTTGTCACCGGAATGTACAGGGATTGTGAATGATTGCAATCCAGCCGGAGGAATAATCTCAACAACTATTCTGTACTAATGAATTCATCGGAGTTATACTCATTTCGACGATTCAAAACCCATGTCATTTGTAATGATGACAACTCATGTGAATATATAGGGTTTTTATCAGAATGCTTTTATGTGATGTCAACATATTATGAACAATTCACTTGCATCTCAGGACAAAGGAGTTACGCTTGGAAGGTCTTGCATGGTGGTCCCCATTAGTTATCAGCTGTTACTCGGGTGCCATATTCTGCCTTCAGCACTAGGACTATATCAACCAGTCTTACAGCGATGCACTTGTCCTTCCCACTCTTATGTACGGCTATAGTGCCAAAGTGTATCAGGTGGGATATATATATACATTATATAACTATCATCTTCTGATCCAGGATATGCAATTAAGCATGGTATCAGGTTATATGTTATGTATATAGTTCAGCATTCCAAACTTACTCGAGGATGTAAATGCTGAGCAAGAGTCAACTCATAGTCATTGGGGTATAGTTTCCCATCCGAGTTTACACTTTGTTAGTGATAGTGGATTTAACGTTGTACAGATTTCAACGTTACTTGTGGATGCAGTGATTTTATCAAAAGCAATCCATCAGAAATCACCAGATCGGAATATAAAGTGGATATGTGTGTGATCCTATCCACCTTCTTCCCTCTTTGAGGCAGTGTGAACATATAGGCAGGTCAGTTGCTTATATACCTCATAGCTTAGAGCTTAGAGCTTATAGCTTATAGCTTGCAGTCCTTTTAGGAAGCAGCTTATACAGTTTTAGGGTTGTTGCCCGACAGTCTTTGGGTTGTCGCCCTACAGTTCTTGGGTTGTTGCCCGAAATATTATCATGTCTGTGCTGATTACAGCATGATATATTTATGCCAAACACGAAGTGTATCCAATATTTAAGTGGCATTTAGGGCATGTTACGTTACAGTGGCCCATATCCCCAACAGTGTGTTTAGGGTGTTACTTGGTATCAGTAACCCTAAAATAGGTAAAATTAAAGCAGTATAAATATTTTGCAAACATTTTTAAGCAAAACTGCATTTAATGTCACACTGAATGTTACGTGGTTTGCAGGAGGTATGTTACACCCCTGACACACACATTTAATTTTTAGGGTGTTACAGTGTGTTACAAGTGCTGCATAAATCAGGGATTATTTATTGATAGCTGAATAATCATATCAGCAAAAAAATCAATCCGAAATTCATTTTGAAATCATGCGTAAAACATTTTTACGCATTTCGTTACAGCCAATATGTACACCCCTACATATTCCACACCTGCTATCTAGGGTGTTACACGAGATATGACTATGGTCGTCATGATTTTCTAATACCTTAAGAGGTATAAAATCATAATATCAAATAAAATAGGGTCGAATTTTCAATTTTCAAATCTATCGCAAACGAATTTCACCCATTTTGGCCGTTTTTCGGCTTATTTATTGTTTTCCATAGTAATATATCTCTCTGTGTGTGTGAGCTGCAAAGTACAGAAGTACTGCAATCCATTTCACTTTTGCACATGAGGATTTTCATGGCATAAAAGTGAATATTCCTGTATGTCAACATCTGTGGTTGATCATATCTGTGGGTTTTACTGATTTGAAACCCATGGAAGTAAATGCACTCCCTGATGATATTTAGGTATACCAACTATAAGCGGATTGTCCACTTTAGTGATAATTTATCAACCTATGATATGTTTGAGCATATGACTGTGCTCTAAGAGTATATCAAAATGATATCTCTATATTTCAAACATATCTGGACATAGTTTGATTATAATCAAAGCAGTTTAGCACAACACATATATATGTGTTTATCGGATTTTTACTTTTTTAGAGCTACCATCAGTTGACACGTCGGATGTGATAATATTGTTATCAGCTGATGTGGCAGCTGATAACAGAATATTCTAAACTGATAACAGAATATTCTAAACTGATAACAGAATATTCTAAACTGATAACAGAATATTTTAGACTGATAACAGAATATTCAGGGGTGATAACAAAATATTTTACTTACGTGGCAAGGGATAAGAAAATATTCTATGAAGACAGGTGTCGCAAACGCGTGCATA
>LGRX02028895.1:0-41306 GCA_001247695.2 Cymbomonas tetramitiformis | reverse complement strand
TGTAAGGGTATGATTTATACAAGGCTCACTACACCTTAGCAAGGAAGGATCAGTTCCTGCTCCTGTCATATCAATTTGATGCAGGGTAAAAATGTTAGGGATGTAACCCTGCAGTTCTCGGGATGCAACCCTGCAGTTTTTGGGATGCAGCCCTGCAGTTTTTTTGGATGCAGCCCTGCAGTTCTTGGGATGCAGCCCTGATATATATACGACCGATCGACGAAAACCCTTGGGCATGTTTCCACGGCCTGATTATTATTTGGTCGGCAATTATTGGCAAAAGTCATCGGCTATCAGCTTTTGACTCAGAAGCCACAATGCTATAGAAGCTGCGACCTATTGTAACCATATGCGGCAGTTATGCCTTCAGCATACGTAGACAATATGATTATGTGGAACTTATAATCCCACTTAAGTTGCATCATGATATATTTATTCAGGTGTTAACAAGTGTTCAGGATTTGATAAGGGGTTGACGCCCCACAGGCCAAAGGTCACTATCTCGTAAGGCTCGCCTCAAGTGTGCGGCTTTGAGAATCAGCGTCCTGGCGAGGCACAGTCATGATGCTTCCTAGTCCATAATGGAGCTGGAAATGAGAATGCTCAAGACATCCGAAGACAGGAAGGCTTTTGGTTGGCCAGAGTTGCTGTCTAGATGTTTAACCTCGATGGGGTTGCATTCGGATACAAACTGTGCAACCATGCATGTGACTTGTACATTGGTGTATGACTTTGATAAATCGTCTCTTGTCATGAACCTGGAAAGAATGACGGGCAAATAGCTAGAGTGGCAGATTTACTCACTCGGCTTTGCTGTTATGGAATTCGATGCCTGTTGACACTACTGGCAATCCTTTGCTCAGATGCTTTCCTTAAGACATTGGCAACAACTTGTGTGCCAGCTTCTCTAGATTTGGGGAGAAACCATGGATCAACAATTCATCAATCAAAACACATGTTACCAAGGTTGATTCAACGAATCCTTCAACTCTTGAATTTCGACAATCAGCATCTTAGGCCGTTGACGTCAAAGTGATGGTCGTAAGCTTACAATATAGCTTATTCACATTTGAAAAACCATCGTTTTCCTATGTCAGTGCCCTTCATATAATATGATAGAGCCGGAGAAATGTGCATCTATGATTTCTTCATAATGAACTTCATGTGTCAGTAAGTCAAATAAGACTTCATTTGATGTCTTCAGTCGGCATGATGTACCGTGTCATCAACTTTATGGCTGCTATATACCAAGGCACGGTATCGATAACTCGATAAGTCCGATTAATCGATTAATCGGACTTATCGTTATCAATCGATTAGTTCAAACGAGTTATCGTGGATATCATTATCAACCGATTAGTTCGTTTGAGTTATTCATATCAATCGATTAGTTCGACTGAGTTATTCATATCAATCGATTAGTTCGTTTCAATTATTCATATCAATCGATTTGTTCGAACCCATTTTTCGAATCGATTAATCGATAAATCGCATTTTGCGGGGACGCCAAGCCACCAAATGGATATCGCGATATATCATGATATCCCCATGGTTTCCAGCCAATGCCCAATTGTACTTTATCGACCCTAAGATCGATATTCGAAGCTTTGAACAGCTCATTTCTCCCTTATTATGATCCACCCAATGACCGGCTGTACCTCGCCGATTTTCAGAACGATATTGCAAATTGCGTGTTACCCCGTACCTTTAAAAGCCCCTCATTGTCACTGAGGCGCCTGTTTGGAACAGTACATAGAGTATACCCGGTCCTCCCCGTTCGCCCCCAACAAAGCTGCCAGCATCGTCATCATGCGTGGAAAAGGCCCGAAGCGGAGAAAGACCAGTACGAGTAGCGGCAACGCCGGCGGTGTCACGCTTCTGGCGCAAGGGAAAGGGACGACTAAACGGACTCAGAAGAACCCTTTCGACCGGCATGGCAACGATGAGGTAGAGTACTTCGTTCGTGAGATCAAGGCGGGGGCGACACGGAAAGGCAAACCCGTTTGGCTCATAGGTTGGCAAGGGTATGGCGACGATGCTGATACGTGGGAGCCCATCGAGAACCTCGCGGGTCTTGAGCAAGACATCAAGGCATTCCGAGAAGCGCAGGAAGAGAAAGAAAAGGAGATTGCCGAGGCTAGGAAGAATAAGCGAAAGCAACCTGATGAGCAGGGTGCGTGCGTAAAATGCGTGTGTGTGAATTTGTTTTAGCCACGCAACGAACCTTCGTTGCGCGCGTGGATACACAGTGATCACTCACTGTGCCATCCGGCTGCTAGTATTAACACCCGTTTATATAATATTGGTTTGCCTGATTGCCTTGTTTCCCTTCAGTTTGCAGTGTTCATCGTAGCCTTGACAACATACTTATTAGGGAACTTACTATGTCTGGTACTTCGTTATCATGATAGTTATCGGGGGATATCGATAATTATCATGATATATCATGCTAGATGTAGTTATTCATATCAATCGATTAGTTCGACCGAGTTATTCATATCAATCGATTAGTTCGTTTCAGTTATTCATATCAAACGATTAGTTCGTTTGAGTTATTCATATCAATCGATTAGTTCGACTGAGTTATTCATATCAATCGATAGTAAAAAATGACTTATCGGGAGTTATTCGATAAGTTCAAAAAAACGCGATACCGAGCCTTGCTATATACAGATGCTGGAACTTTTGATAAGATTTTTAATCTTCCAAGCCAAATTGCAATGATGTAAAATCAATTTGTGGCAAGCAGCTGTATGAAGAATGAATGAATCTATACTCCTTCCTCCCCCTTTTAAAAAGAGGTGCATCAAACCAATCAGATGGTGATGGAGAATGCTATTCAATCATTATGTCATGTGAAAATGGTCTCAGTAATCAGACTGAGATTACTTATCGAATGATTTCGAGGTAACAATGTCAATATGAACACCGATCCTCTCTACGTCGTACCGGCAATATGCCTGACGTTTTTTGAATGTGGCAAATGCCAGATGATGTCAAATATCCAATGTCAATTCACTATGAATTAATATGCAGTTTTTGGGTTGCAGCCCACATACATTGTCAGTTCAGGGTCACTATAGTGTGCCCAACTTAGACAATGTTTCTGGATAATGATTGTCATGATGAACAACGGAATCAGTGATGGTACCGAAGTTGACTTTGGTATCGAAGCTAATGGAGAGTCAATCAAGAAGTGTCCGTAATGACAACAACTTACTACGAGCTGTATTTCCGTAGTTGATGATGGATGGCTGGCATGTCATTTCATTATGATTAGAACATGGCATTGCCTAGTGATATGTGTATATTCTTCAGTACATGATCACTTATCTCAATGGTGCCCATTTCATTTTTGGGCAAACACTATTCAGAGACTTGTTATGGTAAAGAAGTATGAATGATGAATGTGTCATTTTAATCCGATAGAATTGTGACTTGTTGATGACTATAAAATTTCTGTCACTTTCCAGAATGAGGATGAACTGCGCTTGGAAACCGTATGCAGATTGCGGGTTCGAGTCCCGACATGGCTTTTCCAAGACTTCGTGGTCTAATGGACGAGGCAACAAATTTATAAACATTCCAGAATGAGCTTTCAAAGAGTCTTTATTCCTCAATGAAGCATGCTTGTCTTATGTGCCATAATGATATGAAACCACAAGTATGGTGTTAATCTATATGTGGATGGTTTATACCATTGTATGCTATTCCACAAATAAGTAGTGATGTCAGAATAAAAACTTTGGACAATTGCAACTCAGTACAAACCCGAGTGCATTCAAGTCCACTTGTAAACTCAGAATCTGAATCTAATGTACTTTTTATATGCACAGGATAGAACATATTTTCTATGTGATTCTGGATTCAGGAACTAGAGTCAATGTAAAACTCTTTTCCTATTTCAGACGATGAAACCTTTATTCCCTTAGGTGCAATACCTTATTGTAAGGAATAGTCATTTTCAATACAAGTTTCAATCGATTTTCTCAAATCTGTCACTTTTGTGATGATCATATTGGTCAACTTTACAGCATAACCACTTCCCCTCATTGAAGGAGATGACTCCCATCATAGGGCGGTATATTGGCGGTTTTCATATGACACATGGAAAACATGAATAACTCTTGGAGAATTTCGGAATAAACATCCTGAATTGGTTGTGCTTGATTGCTCTATGCCCAAGAATGACCGAAGAGATTACTTGCCATATTTTAGCCATATGGCGTAGAGGCTGCTTAACAACGGTTGGGTCATAAGCTGGATAGCTATGTTAGATATGTTGGAGGCTGAATAGCCATGATTGCATAGATTTTGTCTTCCATGATGAGTAGACCTTTTAGATATGGTGTCTGATGAATCAATACTTTTGACGACAACTCGACCTTTAGGTATGATGAAGAGCTGATGATCTTTGCTGCAATGCAATTGTTTGATGCGTACCACTGAAATGCCTTGTGATATAATAATCTCACTGCATAGGCTTTGTTCAATGGCGGTATGATCAGATATGTAATGATGCATGAAGACAAGATGGTTGGTATGGCTCATTCAGCAGGCATGATTACCTCAAAGAGATGCCAATACACGGATACATTTCAAGACATAAGGGCAATAGACTTATTATGTAGTCTTCAAAGGCTGTTAGCATTTATGCTGCATTGGTCAGCTCAGTGGCTTTGACCTATCTAGGTGTTGTACTCAGGCCGTAGCCTGCATATTGCATTGAGTAATCTTGACACCTTTAATGATCCAATCAGATGATATGTATGAAATATCAAGAATGGTTGTCCTTTTTCAATGATCATCGGTGGCAGAGGCTATAGTGCTTGCACCGTGTCAATATACAATTCTAGTCTGGATATATGCTAGACCAGAGGTATACAATGTTTAGGTCTTCAAAATCAAGCTCATATGTATGTCATGGCTGATGACCTTAGAAATGTTTGATACATATATGTGTCAACTTCATGGAGTTCTGCATGGTTTGACTGTATATAGTCAGGCTTACCAAAACAAAAACAATGATGCAACTTAATTGTTTTATTTTATTATTTGTCTTTATTATTTATTTGGGTTTTAGTTGTATTTTTAGCTTACCATCTTCCCCCCTCAAGGAAGTGTATTGCTAGGCGGTTGTCAACAAGCGCCGTTTAAATACAACAGAGGTCCGACCTCTATGTGATGACGTGATAGCTTACTATGAAGCTGGATAGCAGTTCTCGGGTTGCTGCCCATTGCACCGAAGGTGCATTGCAGTCGTTGGGATGCAGCCCGAATTCACGTCATCAGCGTGGGTCATATAGTGCCCATGCATGTGCTGCATAAAATACAACACTACCCTCCAGCGGCGAAGTGGTTTGCTATTACCATCATCGTATGCTGTGGGATATCAATATATAATCAGAGAGCATGGTAATATGTGTACCATGTTTGTCAATATCGGAGAGACTGTGTCTTCTTTAAAATCCTCATGACTATATGTATAATGGTGCTATACTGATGTCAACACCTTCTCTCTGAGTGATTTATTGATTTCAGATGTGATGTCGTGGCAGTCAACCTTGTCCGATTGTACCGGAGGTTGTATGTATATTGTGTCCACGTCATTGGCACGAGTCATATTGTGTCCATGCATACGCGATCTCAGCGCAGGTCACAATACAGTGCCCGGGCATACGCGATTTTAGCGTAGGTCACATTGTGCCTCTATTTATTACATCTGAGAATATCTGTTACTCATCTTTGTGGGTCTAGACAGCATTGTGCTGATTGCAATGCTTTCTCTGGTGACTTATATATCACAGATTATACCAAATGTGGTGATCAGTCCAGTGCAATATTTTGTCACCGGAATGTACAGGGATTGTGAATGATTGCAATCCAGCCGGAGGAATAATCTCAACAACTATTCTGTACTAATGAATTCATCGGAGTTATACTCATTTCGACGATTCAAAACCCATGTCATTTGTAATGATGACAACTCATGTGAATATATAGGGTTTTTATCAGAATGCTTTTATGTGATGTCAACATATTATGAACAATTCACTTGCATCTCAGGACAAAGGAGTTACGCTTGGAAGGTCTTGCATGGTGGTCCCCATTAGTTATCAGCTGTTACTCGGGTGCCATATTCTGCCTTCAGCACTAGGACTATATCAACCAGTCTTACAGCGATGCACTTGTCCTTCCCACTCTTATGTACGGCTATAGTGCCAAAGTGTATCAGGTGGGATATATATATACATTATATAACTATCATCTTCTGATCCAGGATATGCAATTAAGCATGGTATCAGGTTATATGTTATGTATATAGTTCAGCATTCCAAACTTACTCGAGGATGTAAATGCTGAGCAAGAGTCAACTCATAGTCATTGGGGTATAGTTTCCCATCCGAGTTTACACTTTGTTAGTGATAGTGGATTTAACGTTGTACAGATTTCAACGTTACTTGTGGATGCAGTGATTTTATCAAAAGCAATCCATCAGAAATCACCAGATCGGAATATAAAGTGGATATGTGTGTGATCCTATCCACCTTCTTCCCTCTTTGAGGCAGTGTGAACATATAGGCAGGTCAGTTGCTTATATACCTCATAGCTTAGAGCTTAGAGCTTATAGCTTATAGCTTGCAGTCCTTTTAGGAAGCAGCTTATACAGTTTTAGGGTTGTTGCCCGACAGTCTTTGGGTTGTCGCCCTACAGTTCTTGGGTTGTTGCCCGAAATATTATCATGTCTGTGCTGATTACAGCATGATATATTTATGCCAAACACGAAGTGTATCCAATATTTAAGTGGCATTTAGGGCATGTTACGTTACAGTGGCCCATATCCCCAACAGTGTGTTTAGGGTGTTACTTGGTATCAGTAACCCTAAAATAGGTAAAATTAAAGCAGTATAAATATTTTGCAAACATTTTTAAGCAAAACTGCATTTAATGTCACACTGAATGTTACGTGGTTTGCAGGAGGTATGTTACACCCCTGACACACACATTTAATTTTTAGGGTGTTACAGTGTGTTACAAGTGCTGCATAAATCAGGGATTATTTATTGATAGCTGAATAATCATATCAGCAAAAAAATCAATCCGAAATTCATTTTGAAATCATGCGTAAAACATTTTTACGCATTTCGTTACAGCCAATATGTACACCCCTACATATTCCACACCTGCTATCTAGGGTGTTACACGAGATATGACTATGGTCGTCATGATTTTCTAATACCTTAAGAGGTATAAAATCATAATATCAAATAAAATAGGGTCGAATTTTCAATTTTCAAATCTATCGCAAACGAATTTCACCCATTTTGGCCGTTTTTCGGCTTATTTATTGTTTTCCATAGTAATATATCTCTCTGTGTGTGTGAGCTGCAAAGTACAGAAGTACTGCAATCCATTTCACTTTTGCACATGAGGATTTTCATGGCATAAAAGTGAATATTCCTGTATGTCAACATCTGTGGTTGATCATATCTGTGGGTTTTACTGATTTGAAACCCATGGAAGTAAATGCACTCCCTGATGATATTTAGGTATACCAACTATAAGCGGATTGTCCACTTTAGTGATAATTTATCAACCTATGATATGTTTGAGCATATGACTGTGCTCTAAGAGTATATCAAAATGATATCTCTATATTTCAAACATATCTGGACATAGTTTGATTATAATCAAAGCAGTTTAGCACAACACATATATATGTGTTTATCGGATTTTTACTTTTTTAGAGCTACCATCAGTTGACACGTCGGATGTGATAATATTGTTATCAGCTGATGTGGCAGCTGATAACAGAATATTCTAAACTGATAACAGAATATTCTAAACTGATAACAGAATATTCTAAACTGATAACAGAATATTTTAGACTGATAACAGAATATTCAGGGGTGATAACAAAATATTTTACTTACGTGGCAAGGGATAAGAAAATATTCTATGAAGACAGGTGTCGCAAACGCGTGCATATGATGGTACAATCTCGGAATCGAACGAACTTAACACTCGCGACTGATCATAAGCATCATTAATATCCACTGGTGCCGGTAACTGACCGAGCAATTCTCAACACAGCATCTGATACCCTGTTATCGAACGCTGAACTCTTACATGCAAGCCCAGATTCCAACTTGAAAAAGTATCAAAACAGCAGTAAAATATATCCGTCAAAATTGATATTATATCACAAAATACGAATTATTGTGTGTACAAAAGCTGTGAGCAGAACTGTCTTAGCACTCTAGCACTGGCACGCGAACAGCCACCTAGTACTTGCGAAGGCAAAACAATAATGAGTCCACTAGCCTGACCTTCGGTCAGAGCCTACTTATATCTCAATGTCCTGTCACATTTCCCAAAACTGTAACGGGTTCTAGCCCTTAAATCTTCATCCGGCCAATGGAAAGTCATTATCCCATGCCAGCTCTAACAATGTTACCGTTTACCGCATTCTGACTGACACGTCAGCGGCAAAGGAGGCACTGCCATCTTCGTCTTATCATTCTCTGGTCACCTGATGGTGACTATATCTTCTCTGACGAGTCTGCATCTCACAGATGGTCATCTTCGTAAAGCCTGTCATGCTGTCACCACTGTCATGCGTGTCACCAGCTGAACAAACCCGGCGCGGTAACATGAGAAGCCGGCGTTTGTTACAGCTGTCGCAAACGCGTGCATATGATGGTACAATCTCAGAATCGAACGAACTTAACACTCGCGACTGATCATAAGCATCATTAATATTCACTGGTGCCGGTGACTGTACGAGCAACTCTCAACACAGCATAAGATCGTAGAGCTACAAAATTTTTAAAATTCTGATACCCTGATATCGAACACTGAACTCCTACACGCAAGCCCAGATTCCAACATCCCCCATCTGTAGCTGCTGCGTGCAGTAGCACAGACTCAAATGTGGGCTTGTTCAGCATACTGGGTCGTATCACCATCTGCCATGAACTTGCCCAAACTGAAAGTGAACATACCAATGCCTTCACCTTCTCCGCCTTGTAACATTCTGGCTCTGACCATGGGATTCTTGAACACCAAGACCCACATACACCTGCGGCCAATAGGTCCATGTTCCAGATGCCCAATCACATGCAAGCGTCCTGTCTGACTCAATCGTCTGAAGTACGCAGCCCTGCTCTCGGTCATGTCTGTCAAGTAATAAGATGGAACGTGGACACATGCCACCACACGACTGGCCATTACTGCCAACGGAAACGCGATATCCAGCGCTGCGAACCAAGGCGAAGTCACCACTGCGTCACAGACACCATACTTCTCCTTCCATATACGATAGTTACCTGGCTGAAGTGCGTCATGCGCCTCAGACCAGCCCAACTGAGAGTTCCAGTCATTGTTCATGAATCTCAACTGCGGCCATTGCTCCACCATCACCTCACTGATGACCCCAGTGCCTGCCCATGGGTCCCACACGCCATCGACGGACTTCCAGTCCACCTCTGTCGCCAAACGCCTCACCTCAGAGGGCACTGTGATGACCAGTTCAAGCCCCCACTGCAGCGCGCTAGCTTCTCTCACCTGAGCCTTAGTCATGTGTCTCAGCTCTCCTCGTCTTTCAACTTCTTCTTCAGCCAACGCAGGCACAAGAGGTGCATCCCTCAGATGCCTTACCAAGGCCTTCTGTTCCCGATATTTCTTGCTCAGCACCGTGCGATGCCCCTCATTCCAATGCCCTGGCATGAAGATCTGCACAGCCTCAGAGAGCTTGTCCTGCCTTCCCCAATCAATCTGATCTGGCATGCCCAAGAACATGTCCTCCTCTTTCAACAGCATCTCTCTCGATGAAATGGCATGCCAAGGCTGGAACTTGTCTCCCTTCACCACCCGACAAGGACCCACGTCTGCTGGCAACAGGCGCATCTCCGCCGACAGCTTCTCATTCAATTGCTGCTCCTTCATGCCCAATTTGTCCTCTAGGGCACCAGAGCTCTCGTCTTTCTGGGTCTGCACCTCGGCATTGGCGGCTTGCCTCCCCGTGCCTGAGCACATGGGGCATAGCCACTCACCTTCTGGTACTCCATCCAGTGCTGGGGTCAAACACCACAAGTGATACCCCCTGTTGCACGTGTCACACAACAGCATCTCTGCCTCCCCATCGGTCTTCCTGCAAACTTCACATGCTAGGTGCTTACTGGGAACGGCTGCACTGCAGTCATACTGATCCTTCACCTGTAGGTGACATGGCGCGATGCTCTGCACGGTGCTCTTCTCTCTTAACTTGGTGGCGTCCTCAAGCACCACCACACCATCTCGCTGTATCTTGACCAGCTTCAGGATGGCGGATTTGGTCGCGACTTCCATGCCGCTGCGGGGCTTCTGCCTGATATAGACGAAATCGCCCACCTTGAACTGGTGTGGACTAGGCTCGTAGCCCCCACCCCTTCTCCTTTCGTAATGTAATGTGTCACGATGCTGCGCAACCTCCAGGCTGCAACCAGCGTGTACCATCAGTCGCCTCACCACCTGTGCTCTCTGGAGGAGGTCCTTGACTCTGGCATCCTTCTCATCTTCGACCTCCACAGCAAAATCTATGCTGGGTGCCCGTTTCAAATCAGGCGGCACTACTGCCTCTTGGGCGAACAACATGGTGAACGGCGCCACCCCCGTGGACTCCTGGCGTGCTGCATTATAGCTCAGCACCAGTGGCCAAAGCTGCTCATCCCACTCATAATCGAGACCCTTCTCCAAGGCAAGCTTCTTAAAGCAGAACTTCATAGTGCGTACCACTCGCTCGGTCAGCCCATTGCCTTCTGGTGAGTCTGGCGAGGTGACTCGCCGGTCAATCAGGCAATCTCTGCACAACTGCTTGAACTCGCCTTCAAACTCCTTACCTCCATCCACCAAGCATTCTGCTGGCGCACCAAACACAGCCAGGACATGACTGCGAAATGCCGCTGCGATGGTGCTCGCCTCCTTGTCGGGAATGGGCACGCAGACTATGAACCTGGTGTAGTGCTCGGTCATGATGAGCACTCGGTTGTTGCCAGACTTGGTCTCTCTCCTCGAGGGCCATGCCAGATCCAGCGACCAGCGATACATGAACGACACGATCTCAAGGGGGGACAAACATGCCTCCTCTCTCGCATAATGAGTCTTCACACGCTGACAGGTCTCACACTGAGTGACCACAGCCTCCACGTCTTTCTTCAAGTCGGCCCACCAATGGCGCTGCCACAAAAGATGCTGCGTCCGCCTTATGCCCCAATGTCCCGTTCTGGAGTGGTATTCCTTAACCAACGCGAGACGGTCAGCAGGCTTAGGTATTCTCACCTCCTTGCCCGACATAGTGACCATGTAGATCTCGTCCGTGGCCTCGTCCCATCGATGTCGTGCTGCTCGCCTCCTTACTCGACGAACTTCCTCTTCGGGCAACCTCACTCTACCATTGGACTTCAACCATCTGAGGCACCATGCATCATCGTGTACATCTCGATGCTTGTCACGATCTACCTGCTGCTCGGCCACGCTGGCCATCAGGTCCTCGAACCTGGTGGTACACGTCAACCTGGGGAGCCTCATCTCTGACTCTCTGGTAGGCGGACTCCAGGCAGGCACATCCACGTGCGCTGCTGGGATCGCGCCCTCCTTCACGAAGTGGTTCTCATGCCTCTGACGATACTGCGCCATGGTGTAGAGCTGCCACTCGTTCTTCTTCTTCTTCTTCTTGGTTCCAGCCTTCTGTCGCTGGGCTCCAATTCCTTCTGCGCCTTTCTGCCCTTGCGAGCACATTATCCGCAGCTTCTCCTCCCAGTCGCGATGGGTCATAGTCTTCGCCACCTGCTGGGTGTATGCGTTCGAATTCTCAACCCATTCCGCCAGCAAAGCTTCCCTCTGCTGAAGGTCCGACCTCTCGTGGTCTGCCCAGTTGTTGTCTACAGCGATGGGCTGTCCTGGGGAATTCTCCGCCTCTGGGGATTCCTTGCTGTGAGGAAGCCCCTTCCTGCTTGCTTCTGCGACTGCCATCAGCAGTTCCATTGCTCTGCGATCCATGGCCAGGCCCAGAATGCTCGCCAATTCTACGTCGCTTAGGCCGTCGGCCATGCGTAGCTCACTTGCGCTGTAGCCCATGGCTCGCGTCTTCTCT
The DNA here is from genome assembly GCA_001247695.2 of Cymbomonas tetramitiformis. Lineage (NCBI taxonomy): Eukaryota > Viridiplantae > Chlorophyta > Pyramimonadophyceae > Pyramimonadales > Pyramimonadaceae > Cymbomonas > Cymbomonas tetramitiformis. The sequence continues at coordinate 29,173 of LGRX02028895.1, read as the reverse complement.
TCGAGGTTAACTTCTCGAGATTCTTCCTCGGCGTCTTCGCCGTCCTGGTTGCGCACCACGGTGCCCATCCTCGCTCTTCTGAACGCTCTTGACCCTTGCGTCGCCATGATGGTGGGTAATGCCCTCAATGGTTCTCCCACCACGTTCACCACGTAGTGAGGCGCGCGGTCTGTCCTTATCACTGGCCTGGGATGCCAGCCCTTGCATATGATTGACGATACAATTCGTCCTTCTGGTCTCACCACCTTGCTCATGACGGAGCGAAACTGGTGGCTCTGGAACAAGTTGCTCCAATACGCCCGCAACCGATGTGCGTAGGCGCCTGCTTGTGCTGCATCAAAGGACACTGGTCTACCAATGACGCTGGCAATGTACGAGAACACCTCGTCCCTGATCTTGGTTCCAGGTCTGTGCGACAACGGAGAAACATTTTCCAGGATATAACCTGGAGGCCTCTGCCGCTGCAGCTGCTGGAGTGTGGACAGAAGCCTGACCACTTCATAAAATAATTTGCTGTGCCTGCCATCCAGGCCTGTGAGTGTTCCAGCAGGGGAGAGATCCTGACATGGGAACCCACATACCATGACCCACTGGCGTCCTTGAAGAGCTCCTGCTCGTATGAAGTCGGCGCTGGTGGTCTCGCGCAGGTCTTGGGGTAAAGCCCCAAGCTCTATTGCATGGGGCGAGATGAGGTCAGGGTATCGTCTCAGCAATGCCGCACACCTGGCTCTGGCAACCGTCTGACTGCTCGGGGATATGTCCTGATACAGGTAGCGATCCACCTTCATCCCACTGCGGAGCAACATTTCCAGCCCAACACATAGGCCTCCACATGGTTCGTAGCACACCACGCCTTCCTGCCGAGCTTGCGAGAAGAATCGGCTGCTCAGCACCCTGGTGTCGACCTTCTCGGGCTTCAGGATGCGCTCACCTTCAAAGTACTCATTGCTGTACACAGCAGGGCTTCCCTCGCCATGCGTGCCTCGCGTTGGCCTAACCAGGCTCAGCGCCTTCCAAGCTGCTCTGGCTAGCCTCCCAGAGTCGGTCACCAGCTCGGGCAAGTCGGTGTCGAACATGTCCCCATGATTGCATTCTAATTCCTCGTGGTAGTGCAAATCGAACAGACGATGCACTGGTCCTGTACCCAGCTGCTCCATGGCAGCCATCCTGCAGTAGTTGGCAACCTGCACCTCTGGCGTGGCCTCTTCCCCTGGGGAAGCATCCCCAGCCAACATAAGGCACAAGTGGTCACAGAAGTCCTTCGTGTGAACTTCCCCCACGCCTGCGTGAAACGCAGTCACCTTCTCCCTCTCATGCCTTGCTCCAGTCTCATCTGTCGTGGACGGCAGTGGGTAGCGAGACGGCACGTCAGCGTTGCTGTTCTTGGCTCCTGGACGGTACTGCACCGTGAAGTCGAACTCCTGCAAGCTGATTGCCCAGCGTAGATGTTGCCCTTGGAGATCGGCCTTCTCCATCAGGGTGGTGAGCGGCGAGTGGTCGGTCACCAAGGTGAAGTGGACTCCATGCAAGTACTGCCTCAACGTGCGCACTGCCCATACCACTGCGAGCATCTCACCTTTGAAGCTGGCGTACTGTCTCTCCGTTTTACTCAGAGATCGGCTGATTGCCATACAAATGTACTCCTTCCCGTCATCGTCCTTCTGGCCCAGCACTGCGCCAATGCCATAGGTGCTCCAGTCAGTGTACAATATGAGAGGTCTGTCGTAATCGATGGGCCTCAGGCACCTCCCAGAACAGAGGGCATCCTTAAGTTCTTGGAGTGCTTGATCTTGCTGCTTCCCCCAGGCTGCCTTGATGTCAGTGACCTCCTTCTTGAGCAAGTCGTTGAGAGGGCGGGCCATCTCAGAGTAGTTTGGCCCCCCTGGCTCACCCACCAGGCCCTTGTAGTAGTTCATCATACCCAAGATCGAGCGGAGCCCAGTCTTGTCCTGAGGGCTTGGAAGCTCTTGTATGGCCTTGCATTTGGCTTCTTGCGCGCCAATGGAGTTGTGGCCAATACGATAGCCCAGAAAGTCCACCGTGGCTGCACCAAAAGTGCTCTTGCCTGCATGCAAACGGATGCCAGCATCCCCCAAGGTGCGAAGTACATCCTCACCGTCCTTCAAATGCTGCTCAGGCGTGGAATCCGTATAGACCACTACGTCATCGACGTACGCCACCGTGCAATGCTGCAAGTGCCGTAACTCGTAGTCCATGATTCTTACGAACGCAGAAGTAGCTCCAGCTGCACCAAAAGGCATCGAGGTGTATTGGTACAGCTGATTCTTCCACCAAAACGCCGTCTTGCTCCTGTCCTCTTCTGTAGCCATGGGAATCTGGTGGAAAGCTTTGGTGGCATCCAGAGTGGTCTTGAACTTGGCTTTGGCCACCTTCTGGTAGAGCTCCTCTGGTCGGTGCGGCAGCGTGTTGTCTTTGAGGGAGTGCCGATTGACACCCCTGAGGTCCACGCAGAACCTCGTCTGAGTCCACAGGCCAGTCTCGTGATCCTTCTTGCCAGCTACGACCACGTTGCTCGCATGCCTGCAATGCTTGGCTGCTGGCTCTATGAAACCATACTCCAAAAGTTCCTTGCAATGGATATCGATGATCTCCTGCTCGCCCGGACTGTACTTCCTAGGTCTCTGGTAGGCGGCCTTGGATTCGTCTACGAAAGGGATGGAGAACGTGTTGTGCTTCGCTTTGCCCTTATAGCCTTTCAGATCGTGAGGGCTGTTGGCAAAGGTGGTCTTGCACCTGCGAAGAACATTCCGCATTTCCTCCCAGTGTTCCTCCTTGAAGTCAGGATGTCCTCCAAACGTGGCATTGAGCTCAGTGTCGAGCCACGCTGCCTCGTCCTTGGTCACTGTCGTGTCACCCAAAGGTTGAAGCTCGTCCAGCACGGTGTGCGGCAAGACCTCATCCTGCTCCGCGATGTTGGCTTCCCAGCCCGGCTCCCATTGCCTCGAGGACTGCTGGGCCTCCCATGAAGTGCAGGGGGATCCACCCCAAGCACTGCGCGTGGGCGACATGGCATCGCACATGGGCACGCTCTCAGCCAGCTTGCCAGCGACCCACAAAATTCCGCACAAAAGCAGAAAAAATCGTAAAATTCTGTTGAAACGCACTGCGGCTGCTGGCGAGTTCGAAGCGAAGAAGCACGCCAATACTCTCCACCCCCCGTGCGCCAAGCGAGTACTCCCACCAGCGGCGGTGAAGACCACGACCGCAAGGACCAGCGCCACGTAGGTGGCCTGCGCGATGCAATGAAGTCGAAGATTGCGCCGAAGCTGCGCCCAGCGCGCCGCAAAGCGAGGTTTGTCCAACCTGGCCGGCAAAGCGGGCAGACGCACGCGGCCCAACAAGAAAACTTGAGACCAACGTAGGGACGGAACAGCCCACCCACGGCCATGTCGAATGTGATGCGCGTCCAAAGGGTCGCTTGGGACATGAGGGGCATGGCACGCCACATCCTCCGCGAAGACGCTGGCACAAACCCAAAGCCAAGCAAGGACTGCGATCAGGAGGGCGGCTGCACACTGCGACCAACACGTCAAGGAAATGACCACAGCCCGTAGGGGCACGACCATCCATCCTTCGGCATGAACACGGTGCACGCCAGCATAGATGCCCGCGGCGCGCACGACAAGCAACCCAACGTACCAAATGCAGGCGAGGGCCCATAAGAACCAAACGTTATAGCACGCACGACGGGGATAACGTCGAGCAGCCGACCACCACATTGGCAGCCAGCTCAAAAGTGAGGCCACACAGCGCCCCCACCAAATGCGAAAAGGGCACCATGCCAAGTGCCACGATATTGCTTCCCACATCGCCCAGACGGCGACCATGGGCACGGTACCTCGTACCAACCACCACCAAATCACTGCACTGCCCGCAAGCGAGATACACGCTCGCAGGACCTCCGGCCGCAAGTGGACTGCCCGTGCAGGCAGCCCACGGCCACAGCGCCGGTTGTGCATCAGGGCTGCCCGCCCGCTGTGCCCGGGGAGCCCTGTTGAAAATGCGCTTGCCGTCGCTGCGCCTCACGCTGCTCGTCTGTGTAGTGCTGAAACGCTTGTGTAGCCTCACTCCAATTCGAGCCAGCTGGAGAAGGAGGACGCTGTGAGGCGTGGCTGGCCGGCATCCTGGACGTTCTCGGCGCGGGGACGACATGGGTAGCAGCCCCATGGCGGTCAACGGAAGGAGCAGGCGAACGCGCAGCACCACCTACGATCGGCTGATGCTCGAACGTCCCGGGGGAAGGCGGCCATTGACGACGCGCAGGGGGGTCGCGAACCTCGTCCACATTCCTTGCCCAGCTCGTATCCACGTGCTCCGGCCTCACGGCCACACGAGCCTCACGGTTGGGCGGCTGTGGCGGGAGAAGGCGCGCCTCCAAGACGCGCAGGGCCGACTGCAACCATGGCGCGGCCGATTCTGCGTAACCCCACTGCATGCATATGAACTTCCGGTCGTCCTGCATAAGGTAATCGTTCGTGAACTCCGTACGCCAAGACAGACACCGCTGATCATCCATGAAGATGTAATGCACCGGCGTGGCGTTTGGATGCGCCATACAGCGCAGCACGTGTGCCGACCCAAGCTCCACGTACTTGCACAGCGAGAACTCGACGTTCCTCGCATAACCTACGCCACGCGTGTGTCCTGAGCCACGATGCGACAGATCAGCATAGGCTGACATGATGGCCTCCAACAGATTGGCAGAGGTCGTCTGTCCCCCAAGAGGGAGGCGCCAGCCCCGCTGCCCGCAAGTGATGGTCTTGTTGTGCTTCTTGGCGACTGCGCTGGTGATGCCCGGATAGTCCCGCAGCCTGAGACCTCGCTCCTGGTTGCACACGCCAAGCTCATACACGATCCGCTGGTCCCGGCAGCGGTTCGCATGCGCCACGGCAAACTTCACCATGAAGACGGTGAGGTTGCGGCGTTCCCTCAAGTTGCTCACCTCCGCCACGGTCAGAAACCTGCCCACCGAACTGACGGATGAGGTGGCCATCTGCACGGCATCCCAATCCGACCCTGCCGGAGATGGAGGCGCCCTTGTAGGGGACTGAGACAGCTGACGCGCCCGTGGCGGGCTCGGAGGCGTAGACGGCGCGCCTCCCGAGGAACGTGGTCGGGCATCACGCGGGACCCGGATCGAGTCGGCCCATGAGCCGTCGTTGCTCACAGCAGGCGATGCAGGGGGTGATCCCCCTTGAGAAGGACGAGCGGCAGCGGCGCAAACGAATTGAGATGACAACGCACGAGAATCGTCCACGGGCTCACCGTCGCTGGATGCCGGCGATGGCGTAGGCCCATGCTTGAGGGCTTGGAAGGCGCGGACGCGTGACGAGCGTGGCGGCGAGTCACTGGCGGACCTGGCACGAGACGGGCCAGCGGCAGCCTGAGATGGGCCTGCTACAGCCTGGGACGGTACTGCGGCAGCCTGAGATGGTCCCGCCACAGCGGCAGGGACAGGTGGCCGCGCAGGGGCACGCTTAGTGAGCCGTAAATGAGCCATGTCGTTGAGCGGTGGCGGCCTGCGCTTTGCGTCTGCATAGAGCGCCTCGTGGCCCTGCTGCCTGCTGTCGACCGACTTGAGCATTTTCCGCATTTCCCCCAGGCGCACGTACTCCTGGGCGGCAGCATTCTCGGAGAACACCCTGCCAGGCCCCCCAAGACCATCCCCCACTGGGTAGTACTTGGTGCTGGAATCCGAGAAGACGAGCTCCAGAGGCGGTCTCTCGCCGCCATGTCGAGCATATTGACGGAGTATGCCATCAGAGAGAGCTTCAATGTCCACTGGGCAGAGGTATCTGAGCAACTGGTACGTCCAGACGCCCGTACTCTCGTACCAGTGAGGGAGCTGGAGCTCGTCCAGCACCTCTTCACGGTTGGACACGCGCACATGAGACAACGTGCAATGCAGCAGATCGAGCTGCTGTGTGGCTGCACTCGGCTGAACACAGAAGACGCGCTTCCTCAAATCCCACATAAGGGTGCCAGTGACTTCACCACTGGGGTACTTGAGCAACGACTGGAGCGTGCTCTGCAGCCTCTGGATTGGGTTGTAGTCTAGCTGCGACCTGCTCTCCCGGGGCCTGGCGACGTCCTGCTTGCTGGCCGAGGACGGTACATGCGTCATGTAGTCGCCATCGAGCACCCAGCAGTTCTTCTGATCGTCGTGCTTCAGCTTTTGGTCCACATGCAGCCAGTTCGGGGTCATCAGCTGGTGCATCGTCACCCACTTCTGTTCGAGGCAGCGGGCGAACTCCACGCAGACATGCTCACGAGAGGGTCTGCTCGGCATGTCCTGGGCGGGATTCTGGAGGATGCGGCAGAGGCGCGCGACGTGATGCCGGTCTAGATACAGCCTCTGGTCCGCCCAGTGATAATCGAGCGGGGTATCCAAAGACGGATGGTCCCCAGCATTTACCCGAGAAGGACTCTGTGTCCAGTCGGTGACCCACTTAGCGTGCCCACCTTTCCAAGGGTCCGGCTCCTTGTAGAACTGCTCGAGCATGTGCTCCGACGCTGCCTGTACGGCGGGCGTCAGCGACGGCAGGCTACTACGTCGGCCGCCTTCAAGAGAGCACGTCTGACGGCGACATTGCTCCTGAATCTCTGCTTGTGTGGCGACTCGATGTCGTGGGAGATCAGCAAGCGGTCTCGGCGAAGGAGGTTGTGACGTCACTGGTGACTCGTCATGGTCATCAATGTGCTCACACTGGATCCCCGAAGCCGCGAATCTCTCCTCGCTCGTGCTCAGAGGCGTGTGCCTCAGCCAATCACACTCCAATCCCTGTCCGAAAATCTCTGACTGCAGACACACCACCGGGTCCACGCGTCTGGGCAGGTCAGGACGTTTGGGTGGCGTCATGTCCACCAGCGGAAGCACCACCTGGGCGTTCATGCCCAGGATCGTTGGCGCATGTGATACGGCCACTCCACTCCCAAGCTTGATATCAATCATCAGGGAGTTCTTCAATGGCCCAGTACCTATCAGCAGGTCCCACGAGTTCTCAGCCTCGAAGGTCACGAAGGCATGCAAGCGGTGAAGCGTCATGTGCGGCGTGCCCGCTGCCAAAATGACGTCCACGTAGCAATAATGGGTGAACTTTGTGGGACTGTTGTCACATCTGGTGACCTTGGCGCCGGTGGTGGCTTCGTAAATCGTGAGACCCAGCCGCCTCACAACAGAGATAGAGATGATGTTACAGTTGGCGCCAGTGTCCATGAGGATTGCCCGGTACAGCATAAGCTCGCCACCGGATGACACCAGCGCAAGCCCCTCATATAGAGTGGCATTCTGCAACTTGCAGATGGGCTGAACTTGAGCCATCAATAGCACCTGCTCGTCGGTCAGATGCTGCGCCATCTTTGCCCTCAGTGCGTCGTAAGCGGAGGTCTTGATGGTACCAGCTCGCACATGTCCATGGTCACTGAAGTCAACCACCCCCAGATCGTCCACGTAGGCAGCAGCTGCACATTGAGCGGCGACGCTGTCGACCACCCCGCTGGGCAGCTCGTCCAACGGCACCTCCTCGGTTGCACGATGTCCTGAACCGTCTGCTTCCCTTCTCACTCCTTGCGTCGCTGTGGCGTGCGTGTCTTCCAACTCATGCTCATTGACCTCGGCGGGCTGTTCGGTTGCATCATTCGGATCCTTGCCCAGGAGCTCCTCCAGTGCCACAAGATTCTCGATGTCCTTCGGGAGATCAATGGCGTTCTGGGATATCAGGATGGCAGCAATCTGCGAGCAGGCACTCACGGAGCTGCGAAGATTGGATGCCAACAGGTGGACCTTCCTGCTGAGTAAGTCGGGAGGGACGGCTCTAGGCACCTGAGCGGCCCTGTCGAACTCCTCCGGCGTCTTGATCTGGAAGCCCCGCATCTGCTGAGTGTTGCCCAAGGCGACAGCGGCGCTGGCCTGGAGACTCGGTGCGTGATCGATGCCAACACCATGACCACCTCCCAAACCACCCCCAGCAGGGCAGTCCTGCTCATCCTCCTCGTGTTCTGCCTGTTGGGTGAAGTTGGAGTTGTACTCGGTATCCGCATCGCTGGCCTCTGATAGAGCCTGTGCATCGGCGATCTCGTCATCCTTTGGAGGTGACCCTGCCTGGAGGCCTGACAATTCTGCGGCGAGCTTCTCCTTAACCTCGGCACTGGCAGCCACTTGCTGCTGCTGCTGCTGCTGCTGTGGTTGCTTCTGCTTAGCCTCCGGGAGCTTAAGCCACTCCTTGGTGGTGATCCCCATCTTGTGCTTGTCAAAGCGGTGTGCGATGTTGTAGGCACGCATCTGGGCATTCTTAACCTCATCTGGCCACTTGGAGTTCTGCCTGTCCTTATGGAAGTTGGGCGGCACCCGGGAATCACGACACCCCGTGTAGCAGCGATCTGGGGAGTGAGGCAGGCGCGTGAAGCACCAGTCACACTGAAACTTCTTCGAAGCATCAGGTGGTGGCACCTTGCTGTAAGAAGGTTTCTGACGCTCGGCATTATTCGCTTCCCTCACAGGCTTCTTGGCGTCGTCGCCACCATGCTGTGCCTGCTCCTTCTTCTTGGGGTCCCTGCGTCTGTCCCCAGTCTTGGAGGCAGAACCCGAGCGCCTCATGGCTGATACCAGCGCAGACAGGTCAAGCCCCATCTGCCTGGCCTCAAAGCAGGAGTACACGCAGTTGAGCCTGCGAACCAGCTCCTGCTGCAGCGTGAGGGCCCAAGCCTCTGCATCGTTCTTGAGCTTGTCCTGCACCTCCACAATCACCTCCAGGTCCTCCCAAGTAACCCTGTTGGGGGCAGGATGACTGACGCGCAGTTGCTCGGACACGCGATCTCGGTATTCTTTGATGCGCAGGCCCTTAATGCATTCCTCGATGTTCTGCCTGACGACGGAGTCCTCCACCCTCCTGCCGGTGTTGAGAGCTGCCTCCCTGCGACGACAGCTCTTCACGTAGGCGAGACCGTCCTGCTCGTTGGTCTGCGGCTTGGCGATCAAGAGATCTTCTTTCTCTTTGGTGCCCTTCATCAAGAATTTAGCTTCGAGCTCTGCAACGAACGCCCTCAAGGCCCAAGAGTAGTGAGAATCTTCAGTGCCATCTGGCCCCGTGAGACCCCTCGTGGAGGTTCCCTCGCCTGCCCACTCATCAGACGCCTCGCCATCCTCATCACCATCCTCGAACACCTTACAAACTGCCCAGGTTGTCCCTGGCGCCAGCTCATGAAAAGGAGGCTGAGCACAACGCACAGATCCCTGGTAAGCATCTCTCATGGTAACGTCTTTCAGGACATGGCAAGCGTGTGAAGCCATGACGCCATTCTTCAGGTAGGCAGCACACCACCAGTCATAAGCGACTGAGGTGGCATGGTCATCCCCTGCTAGAAACGATGGTATGCTGTCCCACAATGATCTGTAGTCTGGTCTGGACCCAGCGAAGGCCTCCTTATTCTGCTGCTGACTGAGCGCATGGTAAGATGCTGACTTCATGTACCTACGCTTCCTGGCCTCAAAAGCCCGCTGGACTTTCGCCACCATGTCCACGAAACGCCTGATGAAGAGCGCTCTGTCCTCACTCTTACTACCGGTGTACTGGAGTCTGACGTCATCCTTGTCAAGTGAGTGGCTCTCCTTCTCATAGTGATCCATCTCGTCTACGTCGTCAAACGCAAAGAGAAACTGGTTTGCAGGCGCTGAGGCTACTACTGCTGCTGCGAGTGCTGCTGCTCCTAGCGCTGTTGCCGCTGGAGATGACGGTGCGGAGGGAGTATTTTCTGAGCCCGACCCCTCTGCGCTCATATACTCCGTGTCGGGGTCCTGACTGGTTCGTCCTCGTGCCAGCCGTCGTGCCTCACGTTCTCTGGAATGGGCAGAGGCAGCGCTTGGCTCTGACTCTCCCTCCGTGGTGAAGTGCTGTGTTGATGCTCAGTCAACGGGACCAAGGGCGAGCCCCCCTCTCTCAGCGCAAAGCTCGTTCCCCAGTAGACTGGAGTCTTGACTCAGACTGGCTCAGGCCAGTGCACTGAGTGCCCCTGGATTTGCCTTGCTGAACAAGTGAAAGAACGAAACGCGTGTGGGCAGCGAATGCCTAAAGGTCCAGCACTGCGCTTCAGCGCTCTGAATCAGCAGCAGATGTAGAGTGTTCGTGCAAGGAAAATTAAAGCTGGGCCAGAGTGCTGAGCACTTCTGGATTAGCTGGGCCAGAGTTCATAAAGAGGACAGTGACAGTGAGGTCAACTCCTTAACACCAAGAAACAGTACTGATATGCAGCGGTGTGAGCTAGGCCAGTGTGCTGAGCACCCCTGGATTCACAACACCACTGCTAATCAAGAAAGCCATGGCTGGCATATAAGCTCACTCCCCAGTCCAGTCCAACAAACAAGTACCAGGTCGCTGACAGAGTTGGAAGCTAAGCCAGTATGCTGAGCACTCTGGATTCGCAGCACTACTGCTGATTCAGAAGGTGGCCCGTGATATGAGGGCCTCACCGGTTGACCAACACTGTAGAAAGGATAGAAGAATTCTCCAACACATTGTGATAAGGCAGCAGAAGGTCACTCCAGTAGTGAGCAGCACTCCAGGCTGGAAACGTAATTAGCTCTAAATCCACCAGGTCACTGTGTCAAACCAGGGAATAAACCACTCAGTTGTCGCCTTCAGAGTTGATGCAGCTGCCAGTCCTCTGGCAAGCTCTTCCTCTGCTTCAGGCTTAGGCCAGTACACCAGGGGTGTCCCTGGATTAACCGTCAGACAAAGTGGAGCTGCCAAAGAAACCGTAAGTTGGAGTTCCAGACATAGAGCAGTGATTCACTGCTGATCCACTTCTTCACTGGTGAATAAAAGCAGATGTCGCCGCTAATTAGCTCACAGGCCAAGCACACCTGCCTTTCAGCTAAGCCAGTACACCAGGGGTGTCCCTGGATTCACTTCAGACAAGGTGGCCAGCTGGAGAGCCCACTGGAAGATAGTTCATCAAGGTGCACATCAGCTGTTGATCCACTCTTAGCCGGTAAGACGGGGCAGATGCCGCTGCTGATTAGCTCCCAGGTGACACACACCTGCCTTTCAGTTAAGCCAGTGCACCAGGGGTGCCCCTGGATTCACTTCAAGCAGGGTGGTCAACTGAAAGAACCACTGAGAGCTGCTCATCCAGGTGTACATTAACTGCTGATTGACTTTGTCGCTGCCGCCGCCCAAGCTCATGCAGTGCTGATTAGCTTAAAAACTGAAAGACACCTGTCAGCAGCTAGGCCAGTGCACCAGGGGTGCCCCTGGATTCGCTGAAGACAAAGGTGTTGAGCATATCACTGTGCAGAAGGAGACCGCTCATGTCTGGTGAATTCAAAGCTGATCCGTCGCCGCTGTTGCTGGAAGCTCTTCCAGTGCAAGTACCACCAAGCTCAGGGAAGAAAAAGGTTCCGCCAGTGCACCGTGGGTGCCCCTGGAGTCGCCTGACTTCCGAATCCGCTCTTTCAACTGCTGCTAACTTCTCGCCAAAGGGCCTTCACTTCCGGATTAACACTGAAATAAAAAGCCGCTCCGCGCAGGACATTATTGTTTTGAAAAAGTATGAAAACAGCAGTAAAATATATCCATCAAAATTGATATTATATCACAAAATACGAATTATTGTGTGTACAAAAGCTATGAGCAGAACTGTCTTAGCACTCTAGCACTGGCACGCGAACAGCCACCTAGTACTTGCGAAGGCAAAACAATAATGAGTCCACTGGTCTGACCTTCGGTCAGAGGTCACTTATCTCTCAATACTCTGTCACATTTCCCAAAACTGTAACGGGTTCTAGCCCTCGAATCTTCATCTGGCCAATGGAAAGTCATTATTCCATGCCAGCTTTAATACTGTTACCTCTTAACACATTCTGACTGACACGTCAGTGGCAAATAAAGGAGTCACTGCCGTCGTCATCGTATCATTCCTCAGTAACCTGATACTGACAATATCTTCTCTGACAAGTCTGCATCTCACAGATGGTCATCTTCGTAAAGCCTGTCATGCTGTCACCACTGTCATGCGTGTCACCAGCTGAACAAACCCGGCGCGGTACCATGAGAAGCCGGCGTTTGTTACACAGGCGCAGGGCGCGCGTTTCGAGGCCGAAAGCGTTCATTAGCTAATGAACGCTTTCCGCCCCGGTCCAGGCGCAGGGCGCGCGTTTCGAGGCCGAAAGCGTTCATTAGCTAATGAACGCATTCCGCCCCGGTCCAGGCGCAGGGCGCGCGTTTCGAGGCCGAAAGCGTTCATTAGCTAATGAACGCCTTCCGCCCCGGTCCAGGCGCAGGGCATGAAAGGGACGTACCGAAGCCTCTACAACAGGTATCTCGCCAGCAAGTCCGATGTCATCGATCACTGGCGCTGGCCTCCTGTTTTGCCAGAAAGGAGCTGTAATCGACGCTTTCCACGCCTGGTTTACATAGCTCGCTAGATAGAATTCTTTGCTTTTATTTTCTTCTGCTGCTCTAGTTTTCAAACTTTGAAAAGCCAAAAGCCGATTTGTGTGCTTTGGAAGGCTTAAGGCTTCCTCAAAGTTTGCGCTGTCTAATTCGATCACAGTAAGCTTTCTGTTTTTGTACGCGACGAAATACAGAATTGGAGTCTCGTTCTCAATGATACTGTTCGCTACGCGTTTCTCAGGAAGGAGGCTACCCCCGAGTACAGTCGAAGAGGTAAACTTAGGAAAACTAAAAATTATTTCTTCATTTTGCTCGGCAGGGTCATCAGAGTGAATCACTAATTGCAAACTGTCCGGAGGATCGTCGGCTTCAAGGGTTCTAACAATGCTCCACTTGTTACCAAGATAGAGCTGGAAAATATGTTGAGCCCTCAGTGCTTGAAATGTTTCGAGTGTCGCCATTGCGAAATGAGAGAAATTGGCTGTCAACTGTGAAAGGGGTGTGTGTGAAAGAACTTTGAAAAAGTGATGTAACTTTAGCACAATATTAAAAGTCATTTCTGGCGGCTAAAAATGACATGTCGAATATCGATGTCAATTTTAATCAAAAATGACATTCGCTGTCGCTTTTTGATTCGGTGTGTTCAGATCAAGGATATGATTTTAAGATATCCTGGTGTCATTTGCGCTGAAATCGAGGATCGATCGATTCAGTAAGATAGAAATTCTTGGTTGACTCGCAAGTCTATATCATTTTTAGAACGTAAAAAACGGCTTCATAAGCTAATGACGGCTAATTTTGACGAAAATATCTTTTCTATTCCTTTCGATGAAGGTTGCGAGATTATCTGCAAACCGTGCCCGGGAATAGTTATTGAAGATTCTATGGAAATAGGGGCTGACTTTTTCAATCATGAGCCAATTCCAAGCACAGCCCCAAGCGCGAATACGCAATTGGTTCTTTGGAACGCGCCTTTGACGTGTAGATCGGAAGTTAGCTCTAATTCTTCACGCGTTTCCGGGTCACGCGCTTTGCGCGAAATTGACTTACAAGAGATAAAAAGCAGACTTGATACAGAATTTTCAGAGACAAGTTTGGACTTGAGGAATGAAGACCCTCTTGTTTGTTTAAATGGTGAAGTAAACAAGCAGATTGTCGTGCGCAAACCGTACGAATCCGACATACGCAAGAAACAATATACGGGCGTAATTAGTATTAAGCAGCGACGTTTGCAGGCTGACAGTATATCAATGGCAGAAACAATTAAGTGCAATTGCAAGTCGCACTGCTGTCTATCTTTCTCATCCGCAGATATTCAGTCTTTTCGCGAAAATATTTTCAGTATGTCGCAAAAAGATAGAAAGGAATTCTTCGTGAAGGACTTGCTAAAAAACAGCTTTCGATCTGAGGACAAGTTCGACTTCAAATACTTTTTGGGCAAGAAGCAGGTATGTTTTTTTTTTAACTCGTTCATTAGCTAATGAACGGCCTCTGGACAAAGCGCGACTCACAATCAGACATACACTTTGGCTGCGGGAACCGTTCATTAGCTAATGAACGGCCTCTGACCAAAGCGCGACTCACAATCAGACACTTTGGCTGCGGGAACCGTTCATTAGCTAATGAACGGCCTCTGGCCAAAGCGCGACTCACAATCAGACACTTTGGCTGCGGGAACCGTTCATTAGCTAATGAACGGCCTCCGGCCAAAGCGCGACTCACAATTAGACACTTTGGCTGCGGGAACCGTTCATTAGCTAATGAACGGCCTCTGGCCAAAGCGCGACTCACAATTAGACACTTTGGCGACGGGAACCGTTCATTAGCTAATGAACGGCCTCTGGCCAAAGCGCGACTCACAACTAGACACTTTGGCTGCGGGAACCGTTCATTAGCTAATGAACGGCCTCTGGCCAAAGCGCGACTCACAATTAGACACTTTGGCTACGGGAACCGTTCATTAGCTAATGAACGGCCTCGGGCCAAAGCGCGACTCACAATTAGACACTTTGGCTGCGGGAACCGTTCATTAGCTAATGAACGGCCTCTGGCCAAAGCGAAATTTTTCTTGGACCTTGTGATAGATTGTGTAATGTCATCACAGGAATGTGGAATATTGTATCATAAATTTCTAAATAAATTTCATAAAGTACATTCGCGACGCGTTGGTCGAGTTGGTACGGCGCTAGGCTATGAACCTCGCACTCGTGGGTTCGATTCCCACTGAGGGTCTAGGTTGCGCAGATTTAAGGCGTGGTTTGGAGAGTGCTGACGAGCATGCGACGGCCGTCCCGCCTGCAGACGTGCAGTGTTGGGGGTGTCTCCCAAGCGTCTTAAATTGGCATGACCTACCAAAACCCTTATGCATTTTCTAGATAATGTGTTAATAATTTTTGAGTGACGGTTTTTTTTTTGTAACAGGTGTGCTTTAAGTTCTACTATATGGCTTACGGCATCAGCTACGGGTATCTTCACGACTGTCGGACACGCGTGCTCGAGGGCCGACACACGTTTGTTCATGGATTGACGTACGAGGAGGACAACCGCAAGATTTCCCTGAAACGCGAGTCGGTCGTCGCATGGCTCGAGAAATACGCGGACGAATACGGACAACCCCAACCTGACAAACCCGAGAAGCACCTTTCGGATGGATTGACCATCGAAGAGCTGTGGGACGAGTACATCGAGGGCTTGCGTGAGGATGAGGAGAGCAAGAAGCTCTCTCTCAGTTACTGGTACAAAATATTTGAAGAAGATTGCAGCAAGTGGCTCAAGATTCCATCGGTGAACCGATTTTCTCACTGCGATGTTTGCGCGTCCTTCAAGTTATTGAAGGAAATCTCAAAAAGGTGAATATTCATGAATAGCTTTGTGATGTGTTTATATGCTTATGTAATTTGTTCACTGACCCGAATTTGTGTATCATGCACAGCGCAATACAACGGGCCTCTCAACAAACATCTGGCAATCGCACGAGCGGAGCGCCAGAAGTTCTACAAACATGGTCGTAAAGCGAATATGACCAAGAGCATTGCCATGAACAAAACTTGGCATAAGTATGCCTCGGTGATCATCGATGGCATGACGCAGTGGACCACCCGACTGCCACACTTTCGACGTATCCCTAAACATCTGGACTCTAAGGACTTCCTTGACGTGCACAACATGGGGAGCATGATCGAGAACGTGGGCCGCTTCATGGATTTCAACTTCGCCAACTTCAAGGACGATGCGAACTTCCTTGTCAACGTTTTGCACCGGGATATCCTCCGCATTCAAGAGCATCGACGCAACGGGGACGGGGAAAATTCATACCCGATGCAGGAAGTATTGTATGTACAGCTTGACAATGTGAGCACCAACAAGAGCAAGTTGATGTTGGCATACGCAGCTTGGCTGGTGCACACGGACGTCTTTCGCAAGGTGAAACTCAACTTTCTGTTGGTGGGACATACGCACGAGAACATTGACCAGATGTTTTCACGCTTCTCCGTGCGTCTACGACGCAAGCAAGCTTGGACGCTCGACGAGATGATAGAGGTCGCGCAAGAATGCTTTACGGATGGTGTAATATGCGAGCACACCGAGAAGATCTTCGACTTCAGCTCTTGGTTTGATGGTCACGTCTTCGATTGCCACAATATTTTGGCACAGCAGGCTTTCAAGTTCAAGAAGAACGAGCACGGCGTAGTGGGCATGCAGTACAAACAGTATTCCATTTCACCAAAATGGTTACCCGAGACTCCATTGCCAAAGCTTGTTTCAACACCCCCTGTCGCGGGGCCTGGATACATCAAGCCGATTCCTTTTACCGAAGAAGGCATCGAAAAGCTTGAGCATACCTTACAGGCGTTGAAGGACATTTTGGGCACAAAGCTCACGGAGGTGCACGAAAAGTTTTGGCGCGAGGATGTCATCGAGAAACAGCGCCACCTAACTGCTGGTGGAGAATGTCAAGCGCCCGCGATACCCTTCCAGCATCCCGAGAAAATGGCCATCGAGCGCAATGCCACCTTGGTTCGACTGATAGAGGCGCCCGCGTTGGCGATAGAAGCTGCCGGGGCTGCCGCCGTCCCCGCTATACCGGTGCGCATCCAACGCCGAATTGATCGAGCGCCGATAGAAGTGTACAACGGTAAACGGAAACACCAGGTCGAGCCCAAAAGCGAGCAGAGCAGTACGTGGACAACGCCCAGTGGGAGGTCACCTACGGCCAGATGACAGTCGGCAGCTTTGCAGTGGCTCTCGCGGTGGAATCTGAAAACGACAAGTTCGCTTTCCGCGTACAACTGAAGCGAAGCGAATGGCCGGATCCGTTGTACTTGGTGAAGGTGGAGGCGCGCTATCCGTCAACTCAACAGCTGCTATATCGCTATTTCCAACCCAAAAAGCACACCGACACCAAGAAGAAGCACCTCGGCAAGCAGCTTGCGAGTCACGCAGGAGCTTTCGCGGCGCCACCGGGGCACCGACCGTCTACCGAGACTTTCGATAAGAATGAAATAGTGCTGGCATGGAATGTGGATGCGAAAGACCCCGAACGGAGTATACCGAACGAGCAATACGCGCAGATAGTCGTCGCTTTGCTTGCACAACAATCCAATCAAACGCACGCGCAAGGACCTAGGTGACTTGAATGAATCGGATGATTCCGATGAAGACGAAGCTTTTGATAATTGCGTAGCGGTAGCGGTAGCACCTGAAGTGGACGCGTAAAGCAAGACGAAAAAAAACATGTAAATAATATGTGTATAACGTGTATATAGATTCTGAGTCAAAAGTTCTTTGTGTTTTCACTCCTCCTAGATTTCGAAAAAGTGCATTTGACCTCAATTTTGTACCATAAAAACCATTAAATTTAATGCACAACCTGCACTTGCATGTTCTTGACTGTTAAAATGCGACTTTTTAATCCTATCATGAGGTAAATAAGGCAATATCATTTTCACATGAGAATGTCATTTTCATCGAATAGTGTGTTCTACTGGGAGCCCTCGGCTACAACGCGCCCACAAAAGGGCTCAGCCCGCTTTTCAGCAGGGTGACATCTAGAGAAAAAGCTAAGTGCTAGGCAATAAAAAACTCTAGAAGATGGAGAAGCAGCCATGGCCGGGTGAGTGGAGGGGTGGCTGAATCTGAGCGGTGGGGAGGGAAGTCGAAGAATTAAGGGGGTTTTTGGAGACGTTGAGGAAGGTCAGTCGAGAATTGGGCGGGGGAGGGGAGGGGGGGGCCTCACAGGGGGTCTCGTTGGGAGCCGGGAGTTTTATACTCCCAGCTCCCAACCCATCCTATATTGCAAGACTTTTGAAAATTATTGCAAGAGGGTTTGAAGGAAATCGTTTGACTGTTGTACGGCTTCTGTTTTTGTCATGGTTTCATTGCTCGAGATGTCAGCTGTATGTGGGTCAGTGTTTAAGGTGGTGGTTGTGTTTAACGGAAACACGTCTCGCCTGTTTTTGGTGTGTTGCCTGCAAATTCTTGAAAGTTTCTTGAGGAGTGGTTTAATCTTACCACGGGGAACACCTATTCTTAGGGCTTCGCTAGGAAGCGATAGGATATATGATATATAGCGAGGCTATTATGGAACGTTAATAGCTCACGCAGCGTACGTGTGGGTATGAGTGCAGTGCTTCTTCAGAAGTGACTGCTGTAGCTCAATGCTACCTCATTTACGCAATGCCCCGCATCTCATAGATGCCACCACAATTGGGTTGTGAACCCAAGGCATTGGTTGAACAATCAGTATCGGCTGAACGAATAAGTCATATGATACTCGCATGCTTGTTCAGAACATGCTTGAAGCGAAGATGAGTTTTGTTAGGGTTGGAAATCGGTGCGGGGATTTTCATTGTACGAGCCGGGTCAAATCATATATATCGTCATGGGGCGAAAGTGCTCCACGACGGGATTTGAACCCGTGACGTTCGCTTCTCTAGTGCGACGCTCTAACCAACTGAGCTACGCGGAGGATGCTGATCCTCTCGCGCATTTCAGTGGTACTCGTACAGATCGGATTGTTACAGATCGATCATGATCGACTATGCGTGTGACATCGACGACGACGTACCAACATCGCGACTGCGGGCGTCTGTCATCTTTCGATCCGTGACAAGTTTTCTCCGAACACTTTGGTTCTTCAAGACTTCATCTTGCTTTGTCATCTCGATGCCACAACCTGGCCTCTCGATGGCAGGTGTCACTCAAGGTGAGTGAATGACAAATGGTATGACTGTACATGTCATAGTCGACCGTACTGACGACTGTCTGTCATTATAATATATGACATGACACGACATGACATGACATGACATGGTATGACATGTCTGACATGTATGACATGTATGACATGTATGACACATATGTCATCGGTCATAACCCTGACAGATCTCCCCTCTTAAGAGAGTTGTGACCTCACAACGGGCATACCTTTGTATATGTCTTTGATGTCTTTGTTGTTGTTGCTGCTGCTGCTGGTACCAGTCTTCTTACACCGATGTGAGGCGTCCCTCATGGTGTTTTTAGGATATTGGGGGGAACTGAGTCCACTTTAAACCCTCACCTTAGGCATTTAGCCTTACAGTTCTTAGGATGTAGCCCCCATGAATTGCGTATCGTATTTAAGAGCGTGACGTTTCAAGGTTTCCATGAATTGCGTATCGTATTTCAGAGTGACGATTCAAGGTATCCGAGGTTTACGTTACGGATATATATATTGCGCTTGCCGTCGACGCCTTTGCGAACGATGATCGACGTTTTAACGAACGATACTCGGCCTTATATATACGACTGATCGACGAAAACCCTTGGGTACATGTTTCCACAGCCTTATATAGTGCACCCAACCCTTCCTCCCCTCCTGAAGCTACTATGGAGGTTCACAGGCGGTCATGGGGAGCCCGATTTTTGGGGCTTGTTTTAATGCAAACGGAGTGGCCCTGCTTAACGGGATTGGACTTATAATCATTTACCCGGTCTGCTCAACTCCTCAATATTTGGTCCGGTACGCGCGCTTTGACGAACATCTGTCGATTCAGAGTGGATTCGACACGTACTAATGTGAAATTCGTTTTAGTTATGTATGTCAAGCGCATAACTCAGGATCACAACTCCGTCCACCTCAGTATTATCCGGTAGCACGGATTACTGGCCATAAGATCCGAATGACAAACCACGGTCTGGCAAAGGTAGCTTTAGCAGTTTTTATTTATCCACAGATATGATATCTCGCACGTGTGCGTATCTGTGCAAGGGTATGATTTTATACAGGGCTCACTACACCTTTAGCAAGGAAGGATCAATTTCCTGCTTCTATGCAACATAATGATAAAACATTAAGAGCAAGGTATATAGATGATCGACATGTATTAGTATATATTACAAGAAGTAAGGGCATGAGGCTTAATATAATGTTAGCCTTCATAGGCAGCTATCATGTCTGCTGCATTGGTCAGCTCTGTGGCTTTGACCCAGGTGGCATGCTCAGGGCCGTAGCCTGCATATCGCACTAAATAGTACTTGACACCTCTAGTGATCTTATCTGAGAGTATGTGTGATATCTCAAACAGTGGTTGCCCTTCTTCGGTGATCATCTGTGGCAGAGGCAAAAGTGCTTGAATCGAGTCGTTATACAGCTCTATTCTGGATACAGGCTGCACCGGATGGATACGAATATCGAGATCCCCGAAATCTAACTCATAAGCACGTCCATGGCTGAGCACTTTGGATATGGTAAACGGTCCAATATATGGCTGTTTAAAGTGTCCGCCTGCCTCTGTCAAACCAGTCCATTGGATAAAACTCGGTCCGTAAAAGAACTTTCTGCCCTACTGTATATTGCCGGGGCATGTGAGTCTTATTGAATCTGGCTTGGCTAATTTCTGCTGCTCGGGAAATGTTGTCTACCGCGTTGGCATGTACAGCCGAGTACTGGTCAAAATGATCTCGAATAGCATTCTGTATTGGAACAGGAGCTTCTGGCGGAATAGTGATTGCCAGGTCATGAGGCGAAAGTGGCTGCGCCATCGAGTCGAGATAAAATGGTGAATAACCAGTAGTTGCAGAAACTGTGTTGTTTATTGCAAACTCCACCAGAGGCAACTTGTCCTCCCACGAATTGGCTGAAGTATCATTGCAACAACACCTGAGGAGAAAAATACTATCTAATCAGTTTATAAACCAGAGGATGGTGAATCATGCATCAAACAAATTGAAAAATACCTGAGGATGTCCTCAATGAAGGCATGGCTCCTTTCATTGCTTGCATTCGACTGTGGATGGTGTGAAGACGTCATAGACAATCTCGTACCAGTAGATTTCCACAGTGTTTGCCAGAATGTAGAGGTAAATCTGGGGTCTCGATCTGAGATGATGTTCCTCGGAAGACCATGGAGCTTGAAGATATGCTGCATATATATCGAAGCAGTATGCTGAGCAGTCCAGGTCATGCTGAAGGGAATGAGATGACAACGATGAGAGAATTGGCACATTACCACAAATATACTGCCGTGCCCATTAGTAGTGATAGGCAGGTCAGTAATCCAGTCAAGAGATACATCAAGCCATTTTGTCTTAGGCATACAATATCGTATATGTGACTGACCATAAGGTTTGTGTCTCCTCGTTTTCTGGCGTTGACACACGGGGCACTCCCGAATGTACTGAATGGCTGCCATCGTCATTCCTGGCCAATAATATCGGTTACGCAATAGATGAAGCATGTGATTTTTGCCTACATGACCAGAAATAGTGGCTGAGTGGCACTCATGAAGTAGAATGTGGCGAAGCTGTGTGATCTCACCGTCATCTGTAGGGACCTTGGCAGTAGGTGGAATGTAAAGCTGTCTGCCATATATGGTCTTGCGATAGATCAACCCCTGAATGAGCTCGAAATTGCTGACTGACTGTGATGAAGTCGATGATGCCAGCTTAGATAATATAGTCTGTGCAAATGTATCACGATCATACTGTGATATAATAATGTCGTGAAGCTGATGAGCTGATGATGAAGATATAAGAGCAATGAATGTAGAATCTGTAGACGGTATGTCAATGACTGGAACCTCGGTGATGTCTATATGTTTCAGACAATCAGTGAGTTCAAAGAGTGTAGAAATACGAGTGAGTGCATCTGCAACCTTATTCTTCTCGCCAGAAATGTGCTCTATTCTGAAGTACTCGGAGAGCTCATCCAACCACCTCGCCTGTTTGGGGCTTAGTGTGGATTTGGACTGGAAATAAACCAGTGGCTGATGATCTGAGCGAACAATGGGCTCAGGAGCTCCCAGCAAGATGTGGCGAAAGAATCGGAAGCCCTCCACAATGGCAAATAGCTCGATCTCAGGAATAGGCCAGCCTCTCTGTGTATCAGAAAGAGTGACGCTGTGATAGCCACATGGCTTCATACCTTTTCCTTGATCCTGTAATACCACTTGACCAACGTGTGTGCCTGATCCATCGACCTCCATAATAGATGTCAGTTTCTGATCTGGAAGCTGTAGAACTGGAGCATTGCAGATGGCACTTTTGAGATTATCAAATGCCTGCTGCTGCTCAGATTCCCAGACAAACTCTGCATTATCTTTAAGGAGACGATTGAGCGGCTCGGCAATCTTGGAGAACTTTGGTATGAATCTCCTAAATAGACCGACCATGCCCAAGAATGACCGAAGGGATGACTTGCCATCTTTAGCCATACGGCGTAGAGGCTGTTTTCCAACGGTTGGACCATACGACACTGGAGGCTGGATAGCCATGACTGCACGGATTCTGTCTTCGATGATGGATAGGCCTGCTTCAGAGATATGGTGTCCGATAAAATCGATGGATCTGACGAACAACTCAACCTTAGAAGGCCTGATGTAGAACCGATGATCTCTGCAGCGCTGTAAGAACTGTCGAACATGCTTCACGTGGCTGTCAAAATCTGGATTTTGCCCTATCCGAGGATTTTTTTAAAAATCACCCAAATTTTCTTTTGAAATTTTTCCTAGTCCTCCCCAATTTTTTTGCCAACCCAAAAAAGGGCCCTATATTTTTCAAAAACTTTCCATTTTTCTACCTAATTGCAAATTGATATAATATAAATTATAAGCCCCTCTAGACCTATGAGTCTGCACGCACGCAATAGGTTTTGCTTAGGCATCACAATTGGGGTTTTGGGTTACCTTGCTTGTCGTTGCCAGCAAGGGCAAGGGGAAACAAGGCAACTAGAATGTGATGCTTCGTTATCGCAAATCCTATTACCGCGAACATGAAGCAAATAAGGTAGGTAGGAAAACAGTCAAAAGACATGCACTGTGGGTGTGGGAGCCGAGAGGATAATGACTTACAAGTTACGAGTTCAAAATATTAAACTTACAGCCGCTTATTGTATCGCAACATTAAAGAAGCCTGGAGGTAGTCGGCAAAACAACTGTCTTGATCCGATCCAAACATTTCTTTCAATAGAGAAAAGACTCTCTCACAGCCACACGAATTCGGCGAGAAAGAGAACACAATGCGAGCTGCCGCACTCCACTTTGGCAGCTCGCCTACATGGCTTGCCCACCAAGCTAGCACAGCTGAGGTGAACGATGCGACATCAGAATGGTCACAGGTGAAGCCTTTGGATGCCGCAATGTACAATGGCAGCTCACCCTCAAGCGCGGCAATCATCTTACCGCCTTCTGCTCTGGCGATCCACTGGACCCGCCCATGGCAGTTTTTTTTTTTTTTTTAATTTTGAAATTTTGACATATTTTGAATTTAGACCCCATAATTTTCGAAAATTTTGACATTTTTTTGGGTTAAATATCCGCCCAAATTTTGAATAAATTTTTTCAAAATCCTCGGAAGGCCCAATCTGGATTGTACACAATGGTGTCATCCATGAAAATGACCAAGAACTGATCGATGAAGTCAAAGAATGCTCGATTTCCAACACGAAGAGCGGTTGCAGGAGCATTAGTCAACCCGAAAGGCATAACTGTCCACTCATAGGAACCGTATCTGGTACGTATTGCTGTTTTGTGAATGTCATCTGGGTGTATAGGGATCTGATGGAAGAACTGATTGAAGTCAAATCTGCTAAACCATCGTGCACCTTTAAGCTGTTCAAGAAGGGTGTCATGAGGTGGCAATGGATACGTGTCCTTAATTGTGATGTTATTAAGGGCTCGATAATCACATCATCCTCCACTTCCCCCCTGGCTTAGGAGCGAAAATGATTGGACATCCATATGGTGACGATGACGGACGAAGGATGCCCAGTTCGACATATTTGATGATCTGTCGTTTGAGCTCCTCCATCATAGGCACTGGAATGGTACGAACTGGCTGTGATGGTGGCTTGTGCCCAGGTTCAATGTTGATGCGATGATATCCACCTTCAAACCGTTCTGGCCTGTGGCCAGCTGGAAGATCCTCCTGAAAAATATCTGAAAAATCTTCCCTCATCTGATCACGTGCTGTTGTGACCTTTGGGTCTTCCATAGCGGTGTCTGAGTCTGCTGCTGTCATGACCAGTTCACCATCGACCTCTGAGAGAAAGAAGAGATAAGCTACGGCTTCTTCAGCCGAACCACTGGATCGTATACGACGTAGGTGCTTTCTTCTCATAGTGGTGGCACTGACTAATTCCATTTCAGGAAGGTCATCTGAGCCTGGAGTCTGTTCAACTCTGGACAGCACTGTGCGAACACTGGAACCTGATGAGTGTTTCCTAGTGATCGTCAGATTTTTGGACTGGAAGTCAATGTGTGGATTTCTTCTCTCCAACCAATCTTGACCCAGGATGACAGTGAAGGGTTTCATGTCAATGATGTAGAAATCCTCTGTGTCCTTATACTTACCCAGCGTGAATGTAGCATTGGGAAGATAGGATGTACAGGGTAGTTGGCTTCCTCCAGCCAATCCCACTGAGAATGATGATGAGGAATCTGTTGGTGCAATACCAAGCTGAGAAGCAAACTGTCTGTCGATAAAAGACGATGTAGCTCCTGGATCCACCAATATATGAGTACTCTGTCCATATACTTTCCCTTTGTACAACAACAGCTTCTTCTGTGATTTCAGCTGTGCTGTCTGAGACTGCATCTGTGCGATGTGCTCTGAGGGAGTATCCATCTGCTGAAACTGTAATGTCAGACTGGAAAGGACTTCTTCTGAGATACTCTCAACCCGGTCACTTGCTTCAGTGGCATCTTCAGGCTGATTTACCCTCGGGGTGCTCTCAACACTGGTACCTGTGCAGTACCCGGAGAGTTTCCCTGAGGAGCTGGAGCTGAAGCTGGAGCTGGAGTTGCAACTGCTGCATTGATGCTCTGCTGAGTCTGTAGCTCCTTAACCAGGGTGTTGATCGTTTTCACAAGTTTGTTAGACTCGTTCTTAGCACCCTGATTATCTTGTTGCTGCTGTCCTCTGTATGGATTCTGAGCTGGAGGATTGCCTTTTATAGGTTTTCCTTCTGGTGTCCTGGTGGAGAAACAATCCTTTGTGACGTGATTGGTACGACCACAACGTTGGCAAGGCTTAGGAGGATTTGATGCTGATCCTTCCCTTTTCCTTTGCCTTTGCCTTTTCCTCCTTTCCCTTTATTCCTTTGGGAATTCTGATTGGCATTTTGATTTTGATTGCCATTCTGATTCTGATTCCAATTCCGAATGGATCTGTCATATGGCTTCTTGCCACGGCCTTTGTCCTTGTCTTTTCTGACTGGGCCTCCTGACTGTTCCTTTTGCCCTCTATAGTGCAGGGTCTCTGACTGCTTCGAATGAACAACATAATTCAAATCGAGCAGGATCTGTGTGGTTTGTGCCCACGACAGATTATTCCTTGCTGAAATCTGTATAGGCAGCCCTGACTGGGAGTCCCGGTCAGGCCCCTATGACAGACTTCTAGGCCAACACTGGACTGCTGACTGATCTATAGGTTCGTGCTGTGACACACGCTGTGTCACAGGTAGGCTAGACTCCGAAACTGTCCGAGACCGTTCCGGGTATATCTAGCTTAGGGTTTATTTATCTTAAGAGTTTATCCACACAGTTCGGGAGTTTCTGATATCTAGTGAACTAGGATATTCCAGTAGGTCGTGGCCCCATCCACGCTTTTATTCCACTTGCTGATTTGGCCATGATTGGCTAAACGGCCGCTTGGAGAGGTGGTGCGCGCATGCGCGTTTGGGTGCGACTAGGAATTATGGTATGAATTGTTTGCGGTAAGCAACTGTGTGCCAGGGGGCACGACGCCTTAAGCACTTGGGGAGTATAGAGACTCCATACCGTAGAGTGCTGGCCCGACTCGATATCGATCCGCGATCCGATAGCTCGAGTATGCTCATGAGACATGTGTGAGATAGAAATGCACATATAGGAGGAACGGGGGAAGAGCTCGGCCTGCTGTTAAAAACTAAGAAAAATGTCTTCGGACGTGCACCTCAGTCTGGCCCTGATCCAGTGATATAATATAAAAAGAAATATGTACCTTTACATAGCTCTCCCAAAAGGACATGAAATAACATACAGAGTGGCCCTGACCCACGAGTGTGTAGCATAGTGCCCCAGGCACACTTGGTATCCCGGGCGTAGAGATCTGTGTTCCTTGCGCAGGTTTCGGTGGATGTGGGCCTGTCGGGTTGTGGGGTATCGCTTCCGCGTTGATTCTGATGTTGGCTCGCGCCCTGCTTGCCCCTTTATTGACGAGGTGGACTACTTGGACTTAAGTGGTTAGCGTCGCGATACAGCCTTGCGTGGTTCCCTCATTTTCTTTTGGCCTCCTGCGTTTTAGATGTAAGATGTGGGACGTCCTTGCTGTTTTTGCGTTTTCGCTCGTGTTTCGTATTTTGTTTTTGACTTGAACGTCAGCCGTTGGCAAACGTTAGCCCGTTGCTACGGGCGCCTTGCAGGAGGCCTTGTGGGATGGGATGTTCGGCTTTCGCGCTCCCTTGCGTCGGGTCGCGCTGTCGCTTAGGATCCGTGTAGATGTTGCGTCTGCTGGGTTGCCCTGAGTGTTTTCCCTTCTTCCTTCTCCGTTTTATGAGTTGTAGTGTTGGAACTCACTCGTTTCGCTTGTAGTGCGTATTTGCAGTTGGATGTTTGCGTATCGTGCGGAGGATGTTCAGTCGGTAAGATCTGTTTGTGCGGTTTCCTTTTGTTCTTGATGTTTGCTTTTAGATGTTGTTGTGTGCGTTTGTTGTGTAGTGATTGGTTTTGTTTTATACTTTTGTGCGTTTGCGTTGTTTTTTTTGGTTTAGAATAGGATGGTGTTTGGAGTAGGATGATGGAGCAACAAACGTTTTTAAGTGCCTCTCCGGACTCCGCCGACCTGTGAACGGCGTTCGCCAATTTTGGTGTCCCGCCGGTTGTGGTCTATGTTGCTCGTTCGAGGCACTATGAGGAAGCCACGCCGGCTAACCCGGGGGGCCACTGCTTGAAGGCACTGGCCTTAGGGAGCACCCGGTGTCGCCCTGCCGTGCGTAGGGCTCCGTTTTGGTAGGATTATGAGGGTTGGTCGCAGGAGCTTCCGTCTTTGTGGGGGGGGCAGCCCATGAGGCGGTTCTGGGACGCGGAGGTGGCCGGCGACTGGGACTATTGGGACTATGTGGCATGGTGGGGGGGGGCTTATACCAGCATGCACGTTGCATACATGCGCGCTAAGTGGGCCTCTGAGTCCCCTAGCGGCTGCCCTGAGCCCTCCGCCGAAGCGTGGCCCATGACGCAGTTCCGAGACGCAGACGTGCACCGCGACCCGGGAGGATTGGGATCCGGCTCCAATGCACCTTCGCCAGTGTCGTGTGCACTTGCAACTGCGCAGTTCATTGCGTCTACCCGTACGCGCGCGCCACAGCGGCACCAGTGCACCCGGCGCCGCAGCAGCGAGAGCCCTCCACGTCGGCTCCCCTTGAGCCCTCCGCAGCAGGTCCTCCACGTCTGCACAAGCGCACTGAGCACCACAGTCGCCCCCGTGCGCCGAGCGCCGCAACGGCACCAGTGCGCCCAGCGCCGCAGCAGCGCACAGCGGCTCCCCTCAAACCCCTGCCGCCGCTCCGCTGAGCCCTCCACAGTTGGGCACCAGAGCCCTCGACAGCAGCTCTCCCCGATCAGCCAAGGGGGTGGTGCTGCTGCTGCAGGGGGTGGTTCTGCTGCTGCACCCCCGAGAGGCCGCCCTGGCCGTGCGCACCACCCCCGAGAGGCCGCCCTCGCCGTGCGCACCACCCCCGAGAGGCCGCCCTCGCCGTGCGCACCACCCCCAAGAGGCCGCCCTCGCCGTGCGCACCACCCCCGAGAGGCCGCCCTCGCCGTGCGCACCACCCCCGAGAGGCCGCCCTCGCCGCGCGCACCCCCCGGGTGCCCATGCATTGAGCACCAGCAGCATCAGTGGCCAAGCGCCGCAGCAGTGTGAGCCCTCCACAGCGGCTCCCCTCGAGCCCCCGCTGTATGTCGCTTCGCTGAGCCCTCCACAGATGGGCACCCGAGCCCTCGGCAGCGGTTGTCCTCGATCAGCGCGAGCGCACCGAGCGCCGCAGCTACGCCTGTGCGCAGGGTGCTGCAGCAGCGCACCGCCGCCGAGAGCGCGCCGCCGCGTGGGACGCCACCGCGGACGAGAGAGGCAGCTGCTCGTACGCAGAGAGCTGCCACTGGGGGGGTGATGCGCCGCTGCACCCACACACGCCGAGCGACACGGGGCGTGTTGGAGGGAGCAGCGAGCAGCGCGCGCATGGCGCCCGGGTGTTCCGAGCCCACTTGTGGGGGAGGTACCGATGACCCGGGAGCACCGCGCCGCACACACCCGCCCCACCGACGGGCGCAGAGCGCGGCGCACACCCACAGGGGTGTCGCCGAGGCCGGAGGGGCCAGCGCTTTGGGCGTCCGCACCCTGCGATGGGGTTGCGGAGCCACACGCCGCCGAGGAGACTTGCTCTCTAGGCGTGTCGCCGCCGCGCCCTCCCCCGAGGCCGCCTCACATCACGCGCTGGAGCACGCCGTGATTTTTGAGGGGGGGAGTGAGAGCGCGCCGCCGCGCGTGGGACGCCACCGCGGGCGAGAGAGGCAGCTGCTCGTACGCAGAGAGCTGCCACTGGGGGGGTGATGCGCCGCTGCACCCACACACGCCGAGCGACACGGGGCGTGTTGGAGGGAGCAGCGAGCAGCGCGCGCATGGCGCCCGGGTGTTCCGAGCCCACTTGTGGGGGAGGTACCGATGACCCGGGAGCACCGCGCCGCACACACCCGCCCCACCGACGGGCGCAGAGCGCGGCGCACACCCACGGGGGTGTCGCCGAGGCCGGAGGGGCCAGCGCTTTGGGCGTCCGCACCCTGCGATGGGGTTGCGGAGCCACACGCCGCCGAGGAGACTTGCTCTCTAGGCGTGTCGCCGCCGCGTGGGACGCCACCGCGGGCGAGAGAGGCAGCTGCTCGTACGCAGAGAGCTGCCACTGGGAGGGTGATGCGCCGCTGCACCCACACACGCCGAGCGACACGGGGCGTGTTGGAGGGAGCAGCGAGCAGCGCGCGCATGGCGCCCGGGTGTTCCGAGCCCACTTGTGGGGGAGGCACCGATGACCCAGGAGCACCGCGCCGCACACACCCGCCCCACCGACGGGCGCAGAGCGCGGCGCACACCCACGGGGGTGTCGCCGAGGCCGGAGGGGCCAGCGCTTTGAGCGTCCGCACCCTGCGATGGGGTTGCGGAGCCACACGCCGCCGAGGAGACTTGCTCTCTAGGCGTGTCGCCGCCGCGCCCTCCCCCGAGGCCGCCTCACATCACACGCTGGAGCACGCCGTGATTTT
>LGRX02028894.1:0-13429 GCA_001247695.2 Cymbomonas tetramitiformis | reverse complement strand
ACCGCACATACCCGCCCCACCGACGGGCGCAGAGCGCGGTGCACACCCACGGGGGTGTCGCCGAGGCCGGAGGGGCCAGCGCTTTGGGCGTCCGCACCCTGCGATGGGGTTGCGGAGCCACACGCCGCCGAGGAGACTTGCTCTCTAGGCGTGTCGCCGCCGCGCCCTCCCCCGAGGCCGCCTCACATCACGCGCTGGAGCACGCCGTGATTTTTGAGGGGGGGAGTGAGAGCGCGCCGCCGCGCGTGGGACGCCACCGCGGGCGAGAGAGGCAGCTGCTCGTACGCAGAGAGCTGCCACTGGGGGGGGGTGATGCGCCGCTGCACCCACACACGCCGAGCGACACGGGGCGTGTTGGAGGGAGCAGCGAGCAGCGCGCGCATGGCGCCCGGGTGTTCCGAGCCCACTTGTGGGGGAGGTACCGATGACCCGGGAGCACCGCGCCGCACACACCCGCCCCACCGACGGGCGCAGAGCGCGGCGCACACCCACAGGGGTGTCGCCGAGGCCGGAGGGGCCAGCGCTTTGGGCGTCCGCACCCTGCGATGGGGTTGCGGAGCCACACGCCGCCGAGGAGACTTGCTCTCTAGGCGTGTCGCCGCCGCGCCCTCCCCCGAGGCCGCCTCACATCACGCGCTGGAGCACGCCGTGATTTTTGAGGGGGGGAGTGAGAGCGCGCCGCCGCGCGTGGGACGCCACCGCGGGCGAGAGAGGCAGCTGCTCGTACGCAGAGAGCTGCCACTGGGGGGGTGATGCGCCGCTGCACCCACACACGCCGAGCGACACGGGGCGTGTTGGAGGGAGCAGCGAGCAGCGCGCGCATGGCGCCCGGGTGTTCCGAGCCCACTTGTGGGGGAGGTACCGATGACCCGGGAGCACCGCGCCGCACACACCCGCCCCACCGACGGGCGCAGAGCGCGGCGCACACCCACAGGGGTAATTTCATAAATTCTCTTTGATTATCTACATCTGTATTGTCTATATATGAAATATATCCACGGTATAAAAAAGTTGAAGCCATATGAATTGTTTGACAAGGATTTGAATTGTCACCTATTTGATTTACATTTAATTGATTAATTTTTGAACAATTTCTGGGTCCCATACCTGGCATAGGCATATTTAATCGAAGCATAGCAGTCCAATAAGAATTGTACCAATTTCCAAAAGAATTAACTTTACAACCTGAATCGTCGGAATAATTATCAGCTTTACCAATAGTGACCAAGTTAAAAGCATCGAGAGCGGTGGCACGATAATTTGGATAATAAATTGAGTTGACATTATACTGTCAAGATTGAATATCTCCCGCATAAAACCGGAAATACCTTGGAACGAAAGTAACACCTATTTTATTATCAATTTTATGCAAACCTGTATTGACAGAACTGTAACTTGGAGGCCTTTGAACAGCGTATAACATATCCAAAGATTGTGCCGACAAAGAAAATCGATTCGATTTAGTCATTTCCGTTTGAGTATCTTGAAAGGTAAAATAATTAGTGAAAGGCATCTCAATATAAGAATCTTCTTTTAGTTTTCTTTCGACAGCACTATCGTAAACACCATTTGAAAATGTAATTGTTTCAATTGTAAAATGCAAATCAGTCAATTGCCAAGTTGCACTTTTAGCAAGTTCGGCTGCCGCTGTTCCTGTAAATGCAACACCGGCCCCTAATGATTTTTGATATGCACCCAACACCTCCGGTCCATGCATATAGAAACGAATTTGAATACTTGGTAGTAACGCAGTATCCAAATAATCAGGTGAAGATTCCCCTATAAATTGTAGGAAATTGTTCAAAATGTAGGGTCTTTCTTCTTGATAATAACTATCGGTATTAACATTTATTTCTTGATTTTTCAAAACACGTTGGTAAGATACCTCTTTGTTCGACGTAGTTTTAAGATTGTCTAAAACCGTTGATACCGTTGAATACTGACTCATGCCACTCGAAATAGCTATTCCACCGCTGTAAATTTCCACACGAGAAATCAATTTTTCGATACCATTTGGCAAAGTTGTGATAACTGAATCATAGTTTAATTGCTTGTAAAAACAATAATCGAAAATACATAGGGGTTGAATTAGATAGTGAGTTTTACAAAATTTGCATGGAAAGGACTGAGTCGTAATATCTCATAAAGTATTTGGATTTTGACAATTTCAGTTTGTTAGTGATGATCAGCGCGAAATTTTAGAAAAATAATATTTTCATAAAAAATGATTTTTAAAATAAATTTTAATAAATGTCAATGACGGGGTGTTTTGACCCCCTTACAAAAGGACTGTTGCTAGTTAGTGAAAACAACTTGCGCAAACTTGCGAACACAGAAACTTACCCCTAACAAAAGACAAACTTTCAACTTTTAAAAATGCCGAAAACCCGTCAAACCCGTAAGCAGTTCGTTGCGGAAGAGGTAACTATTGACTTAATAGTTGAATCGGAAACAGCAGTAGAATCGGAAGCCGCTCAGCAGGAATCGGAAGCCGTTCAGGCTGAAACGCCAGCCGCATCGCCGATTGTTCTTACGAGGACTGTTCAGCAGGCGTTAAACCGCATGCCCGTGTCAGAGGAAAAAATGCAAACCATGAAAAAGCGTTGGGCAGTGCATCGCGCTGCACGAAAAGCGCCCACAGGTTTCAGGCCTGCAGCGCTTTTGGCAACGGCGACAGCGGCTACGGCATCGGTGACAGCGACAGCGGCATCGGCAGCAGCGGTTGCCCCACCGCCTCCGTTTCTTTCAACGAGAGTACGGGACCCTTCTATTCACGTAAGAGTTGCAAGAGGTTGTACCAACTTCTTTTGCAACAAAACAGAAGAACAGCAGACCGGCATGTGCTGCAAATGCGAACGGAAAGGTTGCAAGGCGTGCATATTCTGTTCGCAAGAGCACTTCTGCCGTGACTTGGACGACGGTATCACTAGCGATTGTTGCTACTATATGTTAACAAACGAAAACAGAACTACGACTGACTGGGCCAACAAGTACCCAAATGCCTGCAGAGGGTGTTTGAACACCGATGCTTTTATCAAGGTCTCTATCCCTGAACCGATTATCGACGCAAAAACACAAAGACTTTGGCTAGGCAAAAACTAGAAGATAGAATACTAGAATACTAGATAATACAAAAAGTAATAGACAAAGTTTTGATATTATTCTATTTGCCCTCCGCGGGCTCACTGTTTAACTTTCATACATCGTCTTAAACATGCGTGCTTGTTTGCGTTCTTCAGCAGTTCCATCTTTTTCTGTTTTGTTGAACATAGCGTTAACGTCTGTTCCACGCATCCAAGGTCCAACTTCACCTGCAGTAGGTGATAATGAACTCGTTTGTATTGTGCTCCGTAAACGCATGCGGAGCTCAGGTGAAGCAGAGGGAAGCGCTTTGTTGTCCTGTTTTCCTGGTCCTTGAACAGGACGGAAAGGTTTTTTCTTTTTTTTCTTAGGAGAAGGCTCGGGTTCGGAATCGGACTTGCGTTCACGTTTGACACCGCGGGATGAACCCGCTTGTGTCTCCGCATTTTGTTCCACGGTTGCGGGGATAACCTTTGAAGTATGGCACGACTCGCAACACTCTCCCCTTGCGAGAGGCATCGCATTGAACGGAATACCGCTAAATGCTTTATTGCATATTATGCACTGCATGCGAGTGCACTGCTTGCGTTTCGTACCACGTGTTTTAGCCATAGTTGTTAACTGATTATTTAGGGTGGCCAAACATTATTTTGTAGCATGTTGTGACATGTATCATATTTGTTTAAGCTCGAGTATCGTATACAGTAGTAGTAACTGTAAGTAACTAGTAAGTAACTAGTAAGTAACTAGTAAGTAACTAGTAAGTAACTAGTAAGTAACTAGTAACTCTCAAGTAACTCCTAAGTAACTCATAAGTAACTCATAAGTAACTTTATAGTGACAATTATTGAATAAAATAAAAATTAAAATAATTAAAATAATTAAAATAAAAAATAAAATGAATAATAAATAATAAAATGAATAATAAAAAATATTGCATTTTTCATTAAAGGTTATTTGAGAGTTACTTGTGAGTTACTTGTGAGTTACTGCAGAGTTACTTGTTACTTACTTGTTACTTACTTGTTACTTACTTGTTACTTACTTGTTACTTACTTGTTACTTACTTGTTACTTACTTGTTACTTACTTGAAGCTTCCTCGAAAAATGATAACTCTGTCGAATAACACAGAATATGACTGCAATTCAAAAGTTCAGCCCTCTACGTATCTTATTGCAAAAGCTGTACCGTGTGGAGGCATTAACTTTGACAAAGTACGCAATAATCCGCGTATTGAACCCGGAGATGCGGCATGCAAACACAAAAGCCGATACCTGTACTGTTCACGTTGTTGGGAGAAAGCGCCCAAGTTTACAACGAGTAAAACATGGAGAACAGTTGTTGCTCCCTCGTTTGTAGACTACGCTACAACTACTGCATCGGCAGCTATTGCGGAGGGCGTTCGCGATGTTTTATTTCGCGATTATTGTAGGCACTTGCTTGCACAAGAACAAGAGATTAAAAAAAGAATGAAAGAAAGACAAGATATAGCTGACAAAAAGTTAAAAGTTTCCGTTGGTTCAGCGGAAAAGGAGCGTGAACAGCTTGAGCGCCAACACTCTCAAGGGAGCGTAAATGCGCTTTTGAAGTTTCGTTACTTGGACCCTACTCTTCCAGTCACAGTGACTACTGTTTCGCAGCCGCAGTTTGAATCGCAAGAGAGTGAATCGGAAGAAGAAAGGTTGCAGTATTTTCCTTCAGCAACAGACGCTGAAATGCCCGACGATGACGTTAGTGACTTTCAGGCTCAAGTAGAGAAGCTGAAAGTCGAGAATGCCGAGTTAAAAGATAAGATATTCGAACTTGAGTCGATATGTGAAAGCTCTTCTAAAAAAATCAAAGAGCTTACGCATGAAAATGCCGAACTCAAAACACAACTTGAGGTAGAGGAGAATATGGTGGAGGCCCTTCAAAAGGAAAACGAAGAGCTGCAGAATACGCAGCGAGTTACTTTACAGGTGGTTGAGCCTACAGAGGCTATTTCACAGTTAGAGGAACCTTTGAAAAATGCCGAGGAAAAATCGGGAGGTCAACACCTCCGTTTTGAGGATAGTCCGATTGAGGATAGTCCGATTGAAGACTCCGATTCTCAAGAGGCAGATACTTTTTCTCCAACTGAAAATGCCGAGGCTGAAGCACCAACCGATGTTGAAGCACAAACTGAAAAAACCGGCACCGATGAGGTAAGTTATCTTATCTTTATAGAGAAATATGTCAACTTCAAAGTGTTTCGGTTCCCAGCATACAGCGATGAAAGCAGACTTGGGGTTACCCGTATGCTTAACTTGATGGAGAAAGACCCTGAGAGTTATCACAAAGAGATAAACTCTTTGAGAGCTGCCCGACTTCGAAAGGAGTCGCATGAGGGAAAGTTTTTATACCACACTTGTGAACAAGTTTTGAGGCAGGATATGGAATATTTGATAGGCTTTTGGTTGGGGAACCTTGCAACTGCAGCTGAAAAGGGTTTAATCAACTTTGACCATACAAGCCTTAACTTAAACCGTTTTTTGGCAGCAGCAAGAGAAGAGAACAGACCTCCCACAGTTCAGGAACAGTTTGCAAAGTTCAAAAAGATGGATGAAACAAACATCTCTTTCCATGATAAGCATGGTTTCTTTCTTCCAAAAAAGTCCTAACTTCTTTTTATTTCTGGGTGTTTACCACAGGATATATGCTCAGTTGTAAAGTGCATGTAAAGTTGCAAAATGTAAAACATAATTTGTAGGATATATATTTTAGGTAACAGTGACAGAGACACTTCATACAAGTAATAGTGACAGAGTCACACGTAAGTAGATAACTTTTGGTTTTTTATTTGTACTTTTTTATTTTTCACAACTTCTTTTTTTACTTCCGGTTGAATTTCAATTTCGTCCTTTTCCGGTTTTTGGTGATTTTTAATAACTTCTTTTGCATCTAATATTTCTTTTTGTTTTTCAAGATCTTTTGCAATTTTGATATTTTTCTTTTCTTCGGCTTTCAATTTTCGTACTTCTAAAGCTTTCAATCTTGCATTTTTCAATCTTTCTAAAGTTTTTTCATATGTTATTTTCTCACCTTTGCGGTAACCCATTGTTTTATTAGAATATAATAGATATAAAAAGAAATTAAAATTTCTAAACATTATTAGTATTTTCTTCTTGTTCTAGTATTTTCCTCTTACAATTTATACAAGGTGAATTTATAGTTTCACAACGACTATATCTAATTCCCGTAAAAACAGCCCCTATAATAAGAATAATTCCTGAAACAAATGCTTGAAAATCACATGAATTGTTTAAAATGTCCATTTTTATATAACTTAAACAATTTAAAAATATTTTTGGTTATTATATTATATCCCATATATATGGAGAAAGTTATTTCAAAGTTTGGAAATACTTATTACAAAAAATCAGCAGAAAAAAACAATTTAGATGTGGCTAAACATTACAAGATTAACAAAGATAAAGTTTTAAAACAACGTATATCAAATTTACGAATTAAAAGAGGTTTGCCCATCAAAGCAAATTCCGTCAAATTATACAATATCACTATTGATGATATGATTCAAGCTCTAAAAAAATCATCATTCGACATACCAAAACAGTATGAATTACTAACACAATACTCAAAATTATTGTGATTTTTTAGTCCAATGTACTAACCGAGTTTAACTTAAAGAAATAATCTTCTATATATATTATAAAAGCCTCTCCCATGTCCAAACTTAACACCTCAAATATTAAACTTACACCTAGTCAATGGAAAGCTTTCAACATTGAAATGAAGGATGCAAACACTAGAAAAGATTTTGCTGATTTACAAGATATTCTAGAAAGTTTTAAAATAATAAATGGAAGAAAAAAATCTAAAGAAATTATTTTAAAAAATGATTATGAAAAATCGTTGAAAACGAAAATTAAAGACAAATACGATGGAAAATCTAAAACTTTCAAAAAATACCGTGAAATTTCACGAAAAAAATATAAATAAAAAGAAAAATGAAAAGGTTAACAAATTTGTAAATAATGTAAAAATTGATATTAAAAATATCAAAGAAATTAAAAAACCAAACGCACCGAGTATGTCGATAAATTTAAAACTAGAAAAGATATTTACGGTCCAATAGATTTTAATCTTTTTGAAATAAAAGGTTTACGTAGATTTGTTCCCGAAGCATCAAGTGATGACAAACAATTGATATCATTTGAGTTACAATTTGAAGATAATTATGTAATAAAAAATGATGACATTTATTTAGGTTATCATCCTGAAAATTTACAAAAAGCTATCGAAAAAATAGCTCAAAGTGAAAAATTAAAAGAACATGGGTTTATTAAAAGTATTACTCTCTTTGTCCACACCGTTAAAGCTATTAAAGGTGGTTCGGCGAATCCACAATCGAGAAATAAAGAAGAACGATTCAAAAAGAAAAGTTGTATTACATTGAACAACAATAATAATCAATGTCTTGATATTTCTCTAGCTATTTTGCAACATTTACATTGTAAAGAAACCAACAAAACATTTTGGAAAACGTTAATTCACGTTAAAAGACCACAAACACGGACAAAATTAGGAAATGAAATTAGAAAATTAGTCGGTATCGACCCTCATAAGCAAATTGATGTTTTGAGAGACATTCCAATATATGAGAAAGCATTAAATGCACATATTGTTGTTTATCAAGAGCATAGTGTTGTTGGACAACGTAAAATTTATCCTAGTGGTGACAACCAAATATTTGATGATGACAAAAATGTATACTTTATATGTTATGACGCTGAACAAGAACATTATGAACCAATTACCAACATCGTTGCATTTTTAGATACTCGTTCAAAATCATGTCCACGGTGTTTTAGTACTAAATGTATTTTTAAAGATAAGAAAAATCAATATGACAAAAAATTAGTGCATAGAATATATTGTAAAAAATGTGACCGACACTTTTTTAATAAGGATTGTTATGACCATCATCTAAAATCTACATGTGATAAAGTGCATTATTGCAAAGAATGTCATACACATTATGAAACTAAAATTAAACATATATGTGGTCATTCAACATGTAAGAATTGTGAAGATTATTGCGACTTAAATCATCATCAATGTTATATTCAACAAGTAAATAAAAAGGACCCAATAGAAAAACTTGCCTTTTTCGATTTCGAATGTACACAAGAGACAAAATATTTAAATGAAAAGACTAAAAAATTTCATTATAAACATCATATGAATTTAGCAATTACTCAATATTTAGATGACACAAAAAATCCAAAGAGCAAAGACAATTTGGTCAAAGGATTTGAGCATTATGACATGCATTCTTTTTTAGAATTTCTATTTAATGCAAAGCACAAGGGTTACACCTTCATTGCTCACAATGGTAAATCCTATGATTTCTTGCTCATTTTTGAAGCAATATTAGTCATGCATCAATTCGATGATAGTAAAAAGATGCCAGAAATTATTAGGGTTGGAAATAAAATAATGAAGTTAACCTATTTAGGAGTCACACTGATTGACTCGATAAATCATTTTAGTTGTGGTCTTGCAAAGTTACCAAAAACATGGGGTTTAGAAAATGATGTAGAAAAAGGGTATTATCCTCATTTATTCAATAAAAAGGAAAATTGGAATTATACCGGGAAAATACCTAGTAGACACCATTTTTGTCCGGAACAAATGAAATGTGAAGATGAAGAAAAATTCGATATTTGGTACAATGAAAAATGTAATGACAAAGATTTTGTTTGGAATAATAAAAATGAATTACGAAAGTATTGTTCAAATGATGTTTTAATACTTCGTAAATCATGTTTGGAATATCGTAGTGTTTTGTTGGAAGCATGTGAAACCGACCCATTCAACTTTATGACCATTGCATCAACGGCACAACATATTCATCGAAAAGACATTATGCCAAAAAATAGCATTGCATACTATAGAATTAAAAAGCAAAGTAAAGTTTGTGCTGAATGGATCAATTATTTAGAACATTCTAAAGGTATCAAAATAATTAGAGAATATAAAATTCCAAAAACAAACTTCATAGCGGACGGCTATTGCGAAGAAACAAATGAAATATTTGAATTTAATGGCGACCGATTTCATGGAAACCCCGCAATTTACAACCCCAATCAAAAAGCAAATGTATCAAGAGACTCTAATATAACATTTGGTGATTTACATAGAAAAACTGAGAAGAAGAAAGAAAAATTGGAAAATATGGGTTACATTGTTAAAGATATTTGGGAATGTGATTGGAAGAGTGATAAAATAAATGAAAATTCAGTAATTGACTTTATGAACACCTATAATAAACCTGACCTTGTTTTTCGAGATGCATTTTTTGGTGGTAGAACAAACCCTGAGCAATTATATTGGAAAAAGAAATTCGGTGAAACATTGAGATATTTAGATTTTACAAGTCTCTATCCGTGGATCATGAAATATTGTCAATACCCGATAGGGTTTGATGAACAATTTAAAAATGTTTCGGTCAAGGAATATCTATCGAGGTATAAAAACGAAGCTAAAAAGTTCTTCGGTGTTATCTATTGTAAAGTGAAACCTCCATCAAATTTACAATTTCCGGTTCTTCCATGTAGAGACAATGGAAAATTGAAATTTACTTTGTATGAACAAGAATGTACTTGGTCAACGATTGAAGTTGATAAAGCAATCGATATGGGATATGAATTATTGGAAATATATGAAATAAGACATTGGAAAGAGCGTTCTACTAAATTGTTTGCACCATATATTAATAAATTTCTAAAAATTAAACAAGAATCAAGTGGTTACCCTGAATGGGTCAAAACGGAAGAAGATAAAGACAAATATATTCAACAATATTTTGAAAGAGAAGGTATTCTTTTAGACAAATCTCAAATTAAGAAAAATCCTGGAAAGCGAGCGGTGGCGAAGATGTACCTCAATAGTTTGTGGGGAAAATTCGTCCAACAATTGAACAAGATGAAAACTAAAATTATAAATGAACCAAGCGACTTTTATGCAATGGTGTTTGACGAAGAATATGAAATGAATTACGAATTTGCGGGTATTGAAGGAAACGAAAAGTGTATCATGAATTATAGATATAAAGATGAATATTTTGAGGGTCCGGACAAATGTTCAACAAGTGAAATCATTGGGTATTTACAACGGCGTATGCAAGATTAAAGTTGTATGATTTGTGTGAAAAAGTTGGGTTTGACAATGTGTTATATACGGATACCGACTCTTGTATTTACATTGAAAAAGAAGGACTAAATGAGCATATTTATAAGAATGAATTAGGTGACTTTTTGGGTGAATTAACGGACGAGTTAGAAGGTAAGGAATGTATAGAATATGCAGCCACCGGTCCAAAAAGCTACACACTAAAATTCTCAAATGCTGAGCCTCTCACCAAAAGTAAAGGGTTTTATTTATCACACCAAAATAGTAAAATTATTAATCATGAATCTATGGTACATATGGTTAAGAATTTGACTGATAAATTTGATAATAAATATGCTGAGTTGACATATAAGGTAATTAGAAAACGGAAAAGAAATGGCAAGCAAGAAGTATTATGTCCACAAGGGTTAGAAACAAGAGTTGAAAGTAAAGTATATGCTAAAGGTTGGACTAAAAATTTAAAAGGTAATTTGGACGAACTTCACCCTGAGTTTGAAGAGATACAAGAACAATTGGAAGAAGTTGATAAAATAAACCCATATCAATTACGACCTGAGGGATATAACTTAACTTAAATCAATTTCTAAATCATCATCTTTATTGTTTTTATTTTGACTACGAGTTCTTTTAGATAATCTATTTGAAGCTGAAATTCCTTCCTTTTTAGTTTTTTTTTCTTTTTTATTTTCTTTTGTTACTAATTCTTTCACGGTAAATTCATCTTTATTTTTACTTTGATTTGAAACATTACCTTTTACTTCGAGCAATTCTCTTGGTTTATATTTTCTTGCTAAAGTTTCGTTGTTGTCTTCTATTACATAAGACAAGCCTTCCATTTTTTTAACTTTATAAATTTTAGTTGACCATCGTTGAGTTTCTTTATCAAAAGTTTTAGTTTTAATTTTAATTCTAACTTTGTCTCCAGGTTTAATATCAATTCTAGAAAGTAGTTTTGTTGATATATTTCTTTTTAATAAAATATTTGTTAATACTCTATCTTCATTCATATCATTTGGTGCAGACTTATCTATATTTCCTACGTTTTTCGTTTCATTATAATTATTTACAATAGTATCTAATTTATTAATCCAAATGACGGTATCTTTACTTTTAAAATAAAGTTCTAATTTATATTTTAATGTTCTGTTAAATCTCTCAATCATACCCATTGTACTATGGTCTTCGGGTTCGTTCAAATAATGTTCAATATTGTTATCTTCCAAAAGTTTCTTTATGGCTTTATTTATAAATTCACTACCGTTGTCCGTTGTTAATACATTCATTTTGGAATCCTTAATCAATTTTCTCATTGCGGGAATGACACCTTCCGCAGATTCTATATTTTTATTATTTTTATCTTTTATAGTTTTTGATTTTAACCCATAAACATATCCTTTTCTCGTATTTATATTAATTCCCGTTAATATCACAGCAAAAACACTATTTTGTTTTTTCAATTTTGGGATAAAAGCCAAATCTGCCTGAATATAAGTTTTGTTTGGATCTTTACCATAAATTGGAAATAATTCTTTTTTATTTATTTTCTTTTTTTGAGAAAAAGTTTCATTAACTTCAGTCTTTTCGACCGCCTCTTTTACTTGTTTCTGTGTAACTTTATAACATTTTGCTTTTAATTTTGATGTGAATGAACTTATATTTGATAAGCCTATTTCCGGGTCTGAATATAAATCTTGTATTTGTTTCTCGGTGATTGATTTACTCATTTATTTCTTTATTGTATATCATCAGTGAATAAAAATATTTTTTCATTTGTAATGTTATTTTTATCTAAAAGCATTTGATCAATTTTATATGAAATACCATACATTTTATTCATTATATAAAATCCAGGAATTCTAATAATAGATTGTATTTTTGTATTCATTGTGTTCTCTTTTGTAATTTCCAAATCCTCTCCGGTTTTTCTATCATATAAATCACTATCAGCATTATCTATTTGACATTTAAATAAATTTGAATAATTCTTATTTTGATTTATTTTAATCGAACTATTAAAAAGTTCTTTCAAGTTTGAAAGTTTAAAAGTATCTTTGGAAAAATATTTTATTTGATTTTCATAGATATGATTTACAATTTTATCCTCTATAGCTAATATAATATTTTCCATATCTTCAATTAAATTAAACGAAATATTATACCGGTCGCTACCTTCAAAGTTGTTAACTCCAAATGGACAATGCATTTTCGGTGTTTCTAAGTATAACGGCTTTTGATCATATTGAATACTTATAAACTTATATGGTTTAGATTTACTTTTTATTTTTGTAAAATCAACATTTTCAATACTCAATTTTTCAATATCAAAATTATTATATTTAACTACCGAAATCATTTTATTAAATTAAGTTATAATATTTATTTTTTAACTTAGTTTATGTTTATTGTAAAAGTTTAGCTACAATTTTAATGTTATGTCATATTAATGAAGAAAACGCCTTGTGAGCGCTGCATTGCTATTTCTAAAAGTAGTGGGAACCAATGTCGCAACATGACATGTAAATATAGTCCATATTGTTATGTTCATAGAGTTGTTAATATAAGTTAAAGTAGTATTCCCAATTCAGGTTTGGGTGTATACGCTAAAGAAGATTTAAAAAAAGATAAATTAGTTGGTAGGTATACCGTTGGCACACAAAAATTGACATCAAATCAACTCCCTCCATTAAATCAACGAACGCACATTTGGGAGAAAAATAAAAATCTATTTTATGATGCATCGAAAACAAATTCTGTAGCCGGTAAGTTTAACGATTGTACTCCTCAAACAGCCAAGAAAATTAAATGTAAAAATAATGCTGTAATAAATTCTGTCGGGAATGTTCGATTAAAAAAATATATAAAAAAGAATGAAGAAATATTTGTTTCGTATGGAAAAGAATATTGGAGAAACAGATGATTTATCATATTTATATTTATTCCACCGGAAACCCTCACCGGTCCGGATAAATTCACCGGAAGCTCACCGGAAGCTCACCGGACCGGATAAATTCACCGGAAGCTCACCGGAAAATTGACACGTCATCCTAGGGTTTGGAGGATAGTAGAATGTTGTAGGGTTTGGCGATAAGATTTTACCCCAACCCTAGGCGCAGCCTAGGGTTTTGTTGGTGGGGGAAAATTTTGTCGTCAAACGCTACATCATACTACTCTCAC